>VMDO01002461.1:0-108684 GCA_007922755.1 Pedetes capensis
AAAAAAAAAAAAAAAAAAAAAAAAAAAAAAAAAAAAAAAAAAAAAAAAAAAAAAAAAAAAAAAAAAAAAAAAAAAAAAAAAAAAAAGTGCAAACTAAGATTGATTAATTCCAAATGGGAAAACCAATGAAACAGAAAGGGGAGCCTAGAAAAAGAGATGCAAAAATGCATACAACTGGTTTTTGACAAAGCATTGGACAATTCAACAGAGAGGGGTCAGCCCTCCCAACAACTGTCCTTGGAACAACTGTGCTATAGTTTGGAACTTAAATGTCTCCCAAAGACACATGTGTTAAAACCTTTGTCCCCAGCTTGGCCCGACTGGAAGGTGCTGGGATCTTTCAGAGGTGGGGCACAGTAGAAGGCCTTTTAGTCCTTGAGGACATGTCCTTGAAGGGGATTGTGAGACCCTAATCTCTTCCTCTTCCCTTTTCTCTTTCAGTTCCTGGCCATGAAGTGATTAGCTTTGTACACCACGTACTCTTAAGCTAGTTTTGCTTCCCTCCACATAGGCCCAAAAGCAAAAACAAAAAAGCAAAAAAAAAAAAAAAAAAAAAAAAAAAAAAAAAAAAAAAAAAAAAAAAAAAAAAAAAAAAAAAAAAAAAAGGTACTTGATCAAACCTCTATTACTGTGAGCCAACGTAACCCTTTTCTCTTGCTACATGGATTGTCTCAGCATTTGTTATAGTCACAGAAAGCAGACTAACACAGACTGGAGAAGCAAAAAGAGACATAGATTTTACACTTTTCACAAAAACTAACTCGAAGGAAACCATAGACTTCAATGTAAAATGTGAAACTCAAAAACTCCTATGAGGTAACAATGGAGAAAATCTTTGTGGCTACAGGTGTGATGAAGAATCTGTAGATACGACACCAAGAACGCAGTCCTTGAAAGAAGGAAAAAAGACACATTGGACTTTCTTTAAGTTAAAAACTTCTGCTGGGCACCATAGCACACCCCTGTATTCCCAGCCATTTAGGAGGCTGAGGCAGGAGGATTGCAAGTTTCGAGGCCAGGGGCAGCCTGCGTAACTTAACAAGACCCTGTCTCATGATAAAAAAACAGGAAAGGGGTGGGGGATGCTGCACAGTAAGTAGAGCACTTGCCTAGCATGTGTGAAGCCCTGGGTTTGATCCTCAGTACTGCAAAAACAAGAACAAAACAACCCACAAACTCTTCTGCTCTTTCAGTGACATTGTTGGGATAATGAAAAGACAAACTGCAGACCAGAAGAAAATGTTTGCAAATGCATATCTCTAATAAAGGAGTTGTATCCAAAATAGATATTTTTGTGTGTGTGGCATTGGAGTGTTGAACCCAGGGCCTTCACATATGCTATGCAAATGCTCTACCACTGAGCTGCCCCCTCAGCCCCTTTTTTTAAATTTTGAGACAGGGTCTCGCTAAGTTGTACAGGCCGCCTTTGGCCTCTAACTCACGATCTTCCTGCCTCAGCTTCCCAAGTTGCTGGGATTATAGGCATGCGTCACTGCACCTGGCTACAAAGAACTCTTATGGCAATAATAAGAAAAGAAACAACCCAATTTACAAGGGGGTAAAGCATCTGAATAGACCTTTCACTAGAAAAGACAGAAAGATGAAAATGTAGAAATGTAGAAAACAAGTCTTCACACTTAACTGATGACATATGGGTTTATGTATTTGTGTTTGCCCTGTACAGGCTGATTCTGAGCAAACACTCTTCTCTTCAATGCCTTCCTAAAATTGGGCTTTCTTGTTGGGTAGTTGAGGATGCGATTTTGATTCACTAAGTTGTACAGTTTTGGACATGTTGTCAGGAGAGACCAATCCCTGGAGAAAGACAGCATGTTTGAGAGAGTGGCAGGTCAACAAAAAAAAGAAAAAAAAAAGAAAAAAAAAAAGAAAACCCTCCACTAGATGGATTAACACAGTGTCTGCAACAATGGGTTTAAACATAAATAAGATCATTTGCCTGGTACAGAATCGGCAAGTGTTTCGATCTGCTGTACATAGGGTCGCTATGAATCTGACTCAACTCATCGGCACCTAACAACAACAACAACAACAACAAGTTGTACGAAATACAAGAGGGTTCTGGTCTCTGAGACTCCATGTCACCAGATATGTTAGGTTTTTTTTTTTTAATTACTATCCCTCTATTTTTGTGCAGTGTTATAATTTCTATAGCAATAACATTGAAAAAATGGAGTTCTAACAATTTCCTACTGTATGAAGCCCAATGACCCTCCATTTCCCAAGTTTATGCCACAAATTTTGAATGAATTAGATGCAAAAGATGAACATGACTGGGACATGGATGATTGTGCTTCCCAGTTCCAAAGCAGCTGCCAGTTGTGGACAAGGGCTTAAGACCTTCAGATGCCTCTTGGGGTCTGTTATGCTTTTTTTGTAAGGGCAGTTTATAAATGCCACTTAAAATTTATTTGTGTGCTAAGTGCAAAAAGCCTGTCTGCTTAAAGTGCTGTGGAGAAACTGTGATTCTAACCTTGAAACTTCATATTTTATATTTTTTCTTTTCTTTTGATTTGAATAAACTTTCAGTTAAAACATATCAAGAAATGGCTTTCACTTTTCAAATTACGATCAATCTAATAAGGTGTAATACAAGAGTTTTATTCTGTTTGTAAAATGTTAATAAATATGTATTTTTGAGACCAAAACAGACAAAATATTTTAATAAAGGCTAAAATGAAAACATAAAGCCACTTGCAACAAAAAGAAATACTTATCACATCCTATACATACCAATACAAAGATATGGGTCTTAGGGACCCCATCCCACCAGCTATGTTCTAGTTAGGGCAGTTAAGCATTAACATTGTATGTCATTAGAGAATTGCAAATTAAAACAAATGATGTAACACTACACACCGATTATGTGATTCATAGTGACTCTCATAGTGTTTTCAATGGCTGACTGTTTTGGGAGTGAATTACCATGTCCTTCTCCCTTTTTTGGGGTGGTGGGGATTGAATCTGGGTCCTCAGAAAGTGTGAAGGAGCTCTCTACCACCTGAGCTAAACCCCAGCCCTGTTGTTCTTGTTAGGTGCTGTTGTGTCCAATTCATAGGGTTTTCAATGGCCAATTGTTTTGGGATTGCCTTGGGAGTGGATTGCCACATCCTTCTCCCATTTTTGTGGTGCCGGGGATGGAGGGTGGACACCAAATATTCTGTTTTGTAGTGCTGAGTTTGAGATGCACATGAATGCAAGGTGGAGAGAGAATCAGGAAGGTAGTGAGAGAATCCTGAGGGCTACGGGTTGGGCAAGGTGGTGGGTGGCCATGGCAGTAGATGGCAGAGAACATAGAAGACCCCTATAGGTAACAGAACTTCAATAGGGTGAGGTAACATCCACAGGGGACTGTGGCATGAGCATTGGGCAAAGCAGTCCTCCCTCTGTGAGATGGCTTGTCATGGGGTGTCAGCGTGGTGATGTCCAGCCAGGTGAGAGTGCCATCCACGTGCCCGGGGGCAGCGTGAGGCTCAGAGTCTGAGAGAGGCTAGAAGGGAGTTCTGAAGGGGACAACCTGGAGGGTGTCTTGGGACCCAAGTGGGTCGAGGAAGGCATCTGTGTTGGGGAGATGGTGATGGGAATGGGAGACTCATTACCTACAGGGAGCTGATCAAAACTCAGAGTAATGGGAGTGGAAGTTGTCGTTGTCTGAGAGGCAGTGAGGGTTGAAAAGGAGGTAGAATGAGGATGGGAACTAGGGCTGGCCTCCGAGGATCCTGTCTGCTGAGCCAGGCTGAGGGCTCAAGTCCCAGGAGGGAGTGACCATCTGCCTTTGCAACTTGGGGGCTGCCTGCTCAGTGGAGCCCCATGACACAGGGCAATTGGCTGAGTGAAGACCCCCAAAGGTGGGCACGTCCTAAGTCCCAGAATCTGAATATATCCTCTTGCCTGGTAAAAGGGATTTTGCAGCTGTGGTTAAGTGGAGGATAGTGAGTTGAGGAGATTATCTTGGATTAACTGGCGAGTTTAAGATGATCACAAGGCCTGCATGAACGGGAGGCAGGAGGATCAGAGTCTGGGACAGCGATGTGAAGATGGAAGCAGAGGTGAGGTATTGGAAGAGGCTCTGCAGCTGGCTTTGAAGAGGGGATGGGGACCATGAGCCAGGGGATGCAGGAAGCCTCCAGAAGGTAGGACAAGGCATGGAATGGATTTTTTTCCTAGAACCTCCAGAGGGAGCACAGCCCTATTGGCACCTTAGTTTTAGGACATCTGACCTCCCGAAGATAATACATGTGTATTGTATAAGCTGCTAAATTTTTGATCACTTGTTATGGCAATAATAGAAAGGAATACACAGAAAGAGAGGGATGAGAGCGTGGTGAGAAGGGAGAGAAAGCAATTCTGAAGCCAGTCTACTGTACAAGTGAACAGAGAAATGGGATGGCCAAGAGGGCCAGGGTGGGTATTATTATTATTATTGTTGTTGTTGTTAGGTGCCCTCAAGTCGGTATCTGATTCATAGCGACCCTCTGTACAACATGGGAAACACTATTGTCAGTGCTTCTCTGCTGTTCATAGGGTTTTCAATGGCAGATTGATTTTTGGGAGGGGGTTGCCAGGTCCTTCTCCCAAGCCTACAGCACCTGGTGTTCCCAGGCAGTCTCCCATCCAGGCACTAACCAGGCCCGATCCTGCTTAGCTTCCGAGATCTGACGGGATCGGATGCCACAGGGCTATGGCTGCAGGCTTATTATTATTACTATTATTATTATTAATACATAGACTTTCCTTTTTAAGAGCAGGTTTGGGTTTACAGAAAAATTGAATGGAAAATATATAGAGTTCCAATCTACCTCCTTGTTGGGATGCTAGATCGGACCACTGTCATGAGAGCCTATCTGGCCTGCCTGGAAGACTGACATCTATCCTCCAGGTGAGGTGAATTTTGTCCTACATCCAGGTCCCTCTGGGCATCGAATGAGCCAAGATGGCACTAGAAGTAGGGTAGCATCTCAGACCCCCCTGGTGCCCGATTAGCTACTTCTGATCCATTTCTGTCCCCTGATTGGCTGCTAAGGAACGCCTCCCAATTGGCCCAAATATGACATCCTGTTCACCCCAAAATTAGAATATTGTCCCTGATTGGTTCAGCTTACCCACACATGCTCCTACATGATTGGCTAAGCCTCAGAGACTGTCTGTTAAGACTATTGAGGTAGTTCTAAACTGCCCCCCAAAAGTGTATATAAGGAGGGCTTTATTGGCCCTAGAGAGCTTCCTATCTGTCCACCATTTCCACCTGTCATCGATCATCCATCATCCCTTCAGAGATAGAGACAAAGATAGAAGGAGAAGAGCCACCCTGCCAGAACTATAAGCAAGCTGAGGACAGCCTCTATAGCTCCTTGGCCCAGCACCTGGAGGCAGAAGCTGAGGATACTCTCTGGGCCCAGTACCGGGGACAGAAGAGGTCCTGGTTCCTGTTGTTCCTGTCCTTGCCAGTTCCTGTGTTCCTGCGTTCCTGATCCTGTGTTCCTGCTCACCTTGGTTTTCCAGTATAATAATTTTCCAGTATAAAAATAATACTATATTTCCAGTATAATAAAGTTCCCCAGTTCTTTACCCTTTTCAGCCTGCCTCCCGGAGCCTTTGTCCTTACCACCGGTGACCAGACCAGTCCAGTGAGGTGACCCTGAGCAGCTGGCCGGCTGCACCCTGACACCTCCTTTTAACATCCTTCCCTTACCCTGCCCTGCCAGTTTCCCTAAGACCAAATTAACATTTAGCATTACTGTGGCACTTTGTTACCATTGAGGAGCCGCTATTGATACACGGTTGTGAACTGAAGTCATGTTGTACATCAGATCCACTGTTTGAGTTGTATGTTCTGTGGTTTTTTGCCAATCTAGAATGTCATGTAGCCACTCTTGCAGGATTCTACAGAATCATTTCACTCTCCTAAAAATTCTCTATGCTCTGCCTGTTCACCTCTCCTTTTCCCTAACCCCAGAAAGCACTGATTTTTTGTTTTGTGTTTTTTACTGTCTTCATAGTTTGTCATCTTGGTGGATGTAGCCTTTCCAGATTAACTTTTTTCACTTAGCAACACGCCTTTGAGGTATCTCCATGTCTTGCTGTTGCTTGCTAGCTCATTGGTTTTCAGTGCTGAATACTATTTCATTGTTTGCATGCCTGACAGTTTATCATTCACCCATTGAAGAAAGTCTTTGTTACTTCCAATTGGTCAATAATGGAGAAAGCTACTGTCAGTGTCCTTGTGTAGGTTCTTCTGTGGATATACATTGTCAAGCATGTTGAGAAAATACCCAGGAGCCTCATTGGCCAATCATATGGTAAGATATAGTTGATTTTATAAGAAACTGACAAGCTGTCTTCCAAAGTGGCTCTATCATTTTGCCTCCCTGCCAATAATGAATAAAAGTTCTTGTTTCACATCCTTGCTAGCAATAGGTTGTGTCAGTGTTTTGGAAATTAGCTATTCTAATAGATGTGGTATCTCATTGTTCTTAAAAGGTGGGTAGTTCCTGCCAAGACAGGGGATTACCATGCATGCCCATAGTCTATGGAGATTGATTTGGTACAGAGGGGTAAACTGATAAGGAGGAAGAGAGGAGAGAGAGGCAAGAGTGAAGTCATTGGGCCGGGCGTGGTGGCACATGCCTGTAATCCCAGTGGCTCAGGAGGTGGAGGCAGGAGGATCGCAAGTTTGAGACCAGAGGCAGTCTGTGTAATTTAGCGAGACCCTGTCTCAAAAAGTAAAAAAATGGGCTGAGGATGCAGCTCAGTGATCCAGCACTTGCAGAGCATGCAGGCGCGAGGCCCTGGGTTCAACCCCCAGTACCGCAAAAAAATTAAAAAAAAAAAAATAAAATAAGAGTGAAGTCATTGAGATGGGGTAAAAAGAGTCCAGGAACACGCAGAAGGGCTGAGCTGGCATAGGAGCACAGACTTTGCATCCTCTGTAATAGGGGGAAGGAAGACAGAGTGTGTATATCTGCAGGAAGAAGGTAAGGGAGCCTTGGGTGACAGCTTCTGGTTTTTACAGGAAGTGTGCGACAGTGTTATTTCCTGAGAAGGTGTGTGACAAGGGTCTTGAAAGAGATTTATGGAGAGAGAACCTTCTTCACGTGGAATACTCTTGGGAATCCAAGGCTTTATGGAGGAAGGGAAGTCACTGAAGGCATTTCTCTGGGCTGGATCGAGTTCTCAGGTGGGTTCGATCCTTCTTTTCATCAATCCAACCCCCTCCTACTTCCCATGTTCCCAGGGGTCAGTGGAAATAGTGCCAAATTAGGAGTCTCGAGAATGGATCTGGTCCCAACGGTCGTGTGACCACCTCGTGGGCCATGTTTACTTTCGAAGCCAAATGCTCAGCTCTCGCATCCTCCTGGCAGGTCCTGGTGGAAGTGCCAGGTGCCACCTGTCCTCCAACTTGCATGTGTGACACAGGTGGGGGCCAGTTCCTCCACTGAGCCTCGGCTGAGAATCCTAAGCCCGAATTGTCCACACAGAGCCTCTCTCTGTTGGCCTCTGCCCTCATTAGCCCAGCAAGTGACGGAAGTGGGGCAGGGAGGGGCTGCTTTTTCAGCTTAGCTGCGAGACATCTCTGCTCGTTGGGTGTTTGCGCCGTGACAGTTGAGCTTCTGGCCTTGCTTGATAGACAGAGAGGCAGCTGCTTCCAGCGCCTCTAACCTCAACACCAGGACTGAGCTTCGCACACATGACCCTCTTTCTCCACCTCTGATTCTCAGAATGACTCATTTCCTTCCTCTTTCGCTCTCTTTTAAAGTCAGCATCACTACCTGGGGTTTGGTTGTCTGCATCGTCCTCCCACCAGCCTTCTTAGGGAGAATACGCCAGCACTCTGGGGCTGCTAGTGTGGGTACCGCGAATAGCTCCCAAGCTTGCCTGCCAAGTGGGCTCCACCATGGTTTGAAGAGAAAGAAAAAAGGCAGTGAGGGAATTTTAGCCAGGATTCTCATCTAGAATCCGCCGATGGACCAAGAGATTCCTGAAGTCTCTTGAGACTTTCTACAGTGGCAGTGAGCTAATTTTGCAAATACAGTACTGAATCTCACCTGGTTCCTAAAGAACTGTGTTGTTGTTTTTGTTAGGTGCCACTGAGTCAGTGTCTGTGACCCTACATACAACAGGCAAAACACTATTGTTAGTGCTTCTCTGCTGTTCATAGGGGTTTGAATGGCACACTGATTTGGGGGAGTGGGTTGCCGGGTCTGTCTCCCAAGCCTACAGCATCTGGTGTTCGCAGGCGGTCTCCCATCCAAGTACTAACCAGTCCTGATCTGCTTAGCTTCCAAGATCTGATGGGATCGGATGCCACAGGGCTACGGCTGCAGGTGAAAGCTTGTATCTGCCCTAATATATCATTGTTGTTGTTAGGTGCCATGGAGTCGTGTCCAACTCATAGTGACCCCCATAGGGTTTTCAATGGCTGATTGCTTTGGGATTGCCTCAGGAGTGGGTTGCCATGTCCTCTCATTTTTGAGGTGCTAGGAATCAAACCTGGGACCCCAGAGAATGAAGAGTGGTGCTCTATCAACTGAGCTGAATCCCAGCCTAAAGAACTGTAGACTCATTAAAACAAACACACTAACCCAGTACCTTGCCAACTATTTCCCATGTACCTCGATTCTGCCAATGGCCCATGGCCCTCTATTGGGAGATCTACGTGCAAGAGGAGAGGATCTGATGGATTCCCAAGAGTGCCTCCCTTTTCTAGAGTTCCTCAAAAGGGAAGGTAGCTCGTAAGAGGCTAGCAAGGGCTAGTCAAGACTGCCTAGAGTTGATCCTAGGTTCTGGTGGGCTTTTGGGAAGCAGGAGTGCCTTTAGGTATTGTACAGTCTCACCCCAGGGAGAACTCAGCCAGCATCCCCTATAGGGAAAGCAGAAAGAAACTCAAAGATGAATGTCTTGGGGAACCCGTGCCCTCCGAAAAAATTTGCAAGGTTGGAATGTGGTGCTAAGCCTCTCTTTGGTGACCCAGAAGAGCTGTGATGTTGGAAGGGAAAGAACCTGGACTTGGGGTTCTGATAGCTTCTGTGGTTGGGAAGGCAGAGCCAAGGACTATTTCCAGGGCTATTTTGTTGCTGGCCAGAGACTATTCCTGTCTATCTCTTATGTAGGTGTGGCTAGGAAAAGCGAGGATTATGTTTGTTGGCAAATGATATTTACTGACCCTCTTGGGTTTAGAGCTCAAATTGGATTGTTTTGTTTGTGATTAATTGCTTGATCAGAGGGTGATGAAAGGCTTTCTATTGGGTATGGAAATTGGCAAGAGAGAAAAGACAAGTATAATAAAGTCAGCAAAGCCAGGAGTGGTGGCTCACTCTTATAATCCCTGGGATTTGGGAGGCCAAGGCAGGAAGATTGCAGGTTCAAGGCCAGAGGCAGCCTGAGTAACATAGTGAGACCCCACCTCCAAATAAAAAGTAAAAAAGCAGATTGGGGGTGCAGCTCAGTGGTACAGCACTTGCAAAGCATGTGTGAGGCCCTGGGTTCAACCCCTAGTACTGCAATAAATAGACAGATAAATAAGCAAATAAATAATAAAGTCAGCAAAAGAGCAGGGGTTCAGTGAGAATCCTGCATTTGGCTGAGAGGGGGTTCATGATGAATGGCTGTGGGGTGGGGTGAAGAGCTCAGAACCACTTTTATGGCAGAAAGTGTCTTTAAATTGCAAAATGTTTGGTATCCCTGGTCTCTTCCCACCAGGTAACAATTGCCCGTTGTCCCAATAACCAACATTGCTTAGGGAGATGAGTAAATTAAACTTGGTGCTAGATTAGCAGTGTGGTTAGGGTCACATAAAGAAATAAGGAAAGCTCCCAGGATCCTGGGTGGGGCATCTGTTTAATGGTGATACCATTTTCTTTTCTTTCTTTCTTTCTTTTTTTGGTGGTACTGGGGGGTTGAACCCAGGGCCTCGCGCTTGCATGCTCTGCTGGGCCACTAAGCTGCACCCTCAGCCCATTTTTTAACTTTTTGAGACGGTCTTGCTAAGTTACACAGACTGCCTCTGGTCTCGAACTTGTGATCCTCCCGCCTCTGCCTCCAGAGCCGCTGGGATTACAGGTGTGCCCCACCGCGATTGGCGGTGGACCATATTCTAATATGGTATATGTGAGGGTTAATTTCACTTGTCAGCTTGGCTAAGACATGGTGCCTAGTTGTCTAACCAAACACCAGTCTAGAGGTTGCTGCGAAGGTATTTTCAAGACATGATTGACAAGTCACCCACCACTGGAGGCCTCAGCCTTATGCCAGAGATGGGTCTGTTTGAAACAATAGGAATGATCACCTGGCCTGGATATTAGCCAGGAAAAAACATGACTGAGGCAATGAGACTCCCCCGCTCTCATTGACTCAGCATCCAACAGTCAGCCACGGGCTGTGGGCTTTGGACATTCTCTCTATTTTTCACTCGGTAATTTCCAGAGTGCCTGCAGCCATAGCCCTGTGGCATCCGATCCCGTCAGATCTCGGAAGCTAAGCAGGGTCAGCCCGGTTAGTACCTGGATGGGAGACCGCCTGGGAACACCAGGTGCTGTAGGCTTGGGAGAAGGACCTGGCAACCCCCTCCCAAAAATCAATCTGCCATTGAAAATCCTATGAACAGTAGAGAAGCACTGACAATAGTGTTTCCCCTGTTGAACAGAGGGTCGCTATGAGTCGGATACCGACTTGACGGCACCTAACGACAACAACAATTTCCAGAGTTGCCCCGTTCTGTACCCCAGTCTGAATCACCCAACATGATGGGTTCTTTTTGCTCTGTGTTTATTGCTTGCTTTACTTATTTATCTATTTAGCAGTACTTGGTGGTTGAACCCAAGGCTTCACACATACTTTGTAAGAGCTCTACTGCGGGGCTGCTCCCCCAGCCCCTTTAAAAAATTTTGAGTCAAAGTTTTGGTAAATTACAAAGGCTGCCTCTGGCCTTGAACTCATCATCTTCCTACCTCTATCTCAGAAGTTATTGGGATTATAAGTGTCACCTTGCCCTGGCCTGCAGCGGTAGCCATGTGGCATCCGATCCTGTCAGATCTTGGAAGCTAAGCAGGGTCGAGCCTGGTTAGTCCTTGGATGGGAGACCACCTGGGAACACCAGGTGCTGTAGGCTTGGGAGAAGGACCCCTCCCAAAAATCAATCCGCCATTGAAAATCCTATGAGCAGCAGAGAAGCACTGACAATAATGTTTCACCTGTTGTACGTGGGGTCGCTATGAGTTGGTTACCGACTCGATAGCACCTAACAACAAAAACAGCCTCGCCCTACCAATTTCACCTACGGCTGGAGAAATGTTAAAATCTGATACATACCCACTCATATCAAATCAGTACTTATCCTTGCTATGTGTCCTGGGTTCTGTTCTATTCTATCAAATTCTATTCTATTCCATTCTATCCCATTTTGTTTTCTTTTTCTCTAATGCTGTGTGGGATTCATCAGGATTATCTCTAAGTATCCATGGGGGATTGATCCCATGATTACCCACCTAGACTGAACTCTGCAGATGTTCAAGTCCTTTCTATAAAATGGCATATTGCTTGCATAGAACCTCCACAATCCTCTGCTACTTATAATCATCCTTAGGTTACTGTTAATACCTAATGCAATGTAAATACTATATAAATAATTGTTATACTGTATTGCTTAGGAAATAATAAGAAAAAAAGTCTGTATGTGTTGTTATGTTGTTGCTGTTGTTAGGTGTCAATGTCCGACTCATCATGACCCTATGTACAACAGGGGAAACACTATTGTCAGTGCTTCTCTGCTGTTCATAGGGTTTTCAATGGCTGACTTTTTTGGGAGTGGGTTACCAGGTACGTCTTCCAAGCCTACAGCACCTGGTGTTCCCAGGCAGTCTCCTATCCAAGTACTAACCAGGCCCCACCCTGCTTAGCTTCCGAGATCTAACAGGATTGGATGCCACAGGGCTAGGCTGTAGGCACGTTTGTTACAGATCTGGTATTTTTTCCTTGAGTATTTTCGATTCATTGAAATTCAATTTTCAATTCAATCCATTGAATCAATTCGATTATCAATTCAATTCATTGAATCTGGGTATTTGGAACCTACAGATGCAGAGGGCTGACAAAATAGATCTCATGACTCAATTGCAGTTTAGAAACATTGATTTAGAAACAGACAAAGGAAACACACAGGTCATGGTTAAATAAAGGGATGACTAAGAACAGAAACTGGTGAGGGTATTTCTTTTTTTTCTTTTTCTTTTTTTCGCGGTACTGGGGGTTGAACCCAGGGCCTTGCGCTTGCACACTTTGCAAGTGCTGGACCACTGAGCTGTCCCCCCAGCCCATTTTTTTTGACTTTGTGAGACAGGGTCTTGCTAAATTATGCAGACTGCCTCTGGTCTTGAACTTGCGATCCTTCCACCTCCACCTCCTGAGCTGCTGGGATTACAGGTGTGAGCCACTGCGCCCGGCGTGAGGGTATTTCTTTAGTAAAAAATAGCCATGCAAACACATGTACCGACCTCTCTTGCTGGCTGTCCCAGAGGCTGTGAGGCTCTGCCTCTCTCATTCTTGGCTGGCACAGCTGCAGGGGTAAGGAGGCCTCCTGCCCTAGCTGTGTCGAAGGCCAAGCCCCATCAGCGAGCAGTCACTCTGCTTAGAGATCAAGCGCAGACCACAGACCAAAGCTCCAGGCCATGGCGGTCTGTGGATTTCCTTTGTTTCCCTCCAAGTCTGTTTTCTCCAGACTTCTGCTCAGCACTTATTAGGAGGTCATGAAATCAATCTAATGAGAGTCAGACATTATTAAAGGGGAAAAAAATAAATAAATGGAGTGAAATGGAAGAGAAAAGAAGATAGGGAACCCAGCACACAGTAAAGATAAGTATCGGTTTGGTTCAGGTATGTGTGATGTATGGGGCTGGGATTTAGCTCAGTTGGTAGTGCGCTGTGCTGCAGTCTCTGAGGTCCTGAGTTCAATTCCCAGCACTGCAAAAATGGGAGAAGGGCCTGGCAATCCACTCCCAAGGCAATCCCGAAACAGTCAGCCATTGCAAACCCTCTGAGGGTCGCTATGAGTCGGATATCGACTCGACGGCACCTAACAACAACAATAATGTGTGATGTATGTGGTGTCTCCGTGTGTCATATCTGCCATGGTTAGTATTCGTGTGTGGTGTATATGTGGTGTGTGTTGTGTTTGTGGGGTGAGTGTGTGGTATGTGTGGTGTTTTGTGTATTTGGGGTGTACAGGGTCTGTGTGGTGTATGTGGTGTGTATGGTATATGTGATTTTTGTGGTGGGGATCGGGAGCCTATGTGGCAAATGTGGTGTATGTGGTTCGTCGGTGGTCAGATGGAGAGAGAGTTCTTGTGGAATGTGTGTAGCGTGTAGGTGTAGGTGACATGTATCTATGTGGTGGTTGTTGTGGAAGTTTGGGGATCTGTAATGCATGTGCATTGGGTTGTAATCAGAAGCGGCTTTTACCCTGAAGCTCATGGCGCTCAAACTTCATGGGTCTAACCCTGGCAAAGCTCTCTGCCTAATTTGGTATTTGTAATGCTACATTGTTATATTCTCCTTCTTTCTTTCTTTCTTTTTTTTTTTTTTTTGAGGTACTGGGGGTTGAACCCAGGGCCTCATGCTTATATCCTTTGCAAGTGCTATACCACTGAGCTGCACCCCCCGCCCAGTTTTCTTTTTACTTTTTGAGACAGGGCCTCTCTAAATTACACAGACCACCTCTAGTCTCCAACTTGCGATTCTCCTGCCTCCGCCTCCTGAGTCGCTGGGATTACAGGCGTGTACCACTGCACCCAGCCTTATATTCTCTTTTTTAAAGAAAGGATATATTTGTAGTTTTCCCTCACTATAATAAAATGCCTGGGGCAATTAACTTATAAAGAGAAAAGGTTTATTTTGATTCATGGCTCCGGAGGGTCCAGGCTAAGATCGAGGGGCCCCATTGCTGCGGCGAGGGCAGCATATCACAGTCTTATTGCTGTTGGTGCGCATAGCACATCGTGGCAGGAATGTGTGGCCGAGCAAACTGCCACCTTGTGAGCTAGGAAGCAAGAGGGAGAAGAGGAGACCAGTATCCCACAATCCCCTTTGAGGGTACCTCCCAATGACCTAGGGAACTCCCACGTGGCCTACCTCCCAAATGCTCCACCACCTCCCAGTAGCGCTACCCTGGGAATCAAGCCCCCAACATGTGGTCTTTGGGGACACTTGCCCAACCCACTGCAGTGGATATATTTCATTCCCTCAAACCACAGGCCTGTTTCTGTTTGTGATAGATCACGCTTTACTCCTGAGAGTGGTCGCCAGATGTGGAAAACACCCCAAACCCCATGCCGTGAATGATGGCTATCAAGGAAACCGTGGCTGACAGGTGGAATTCTGCCGCTCCTTTGAGCAGTTCCATGGCGGGGCCAGGGGTGGTTTTCTTGCTCAACCTCTTGACGGACCTCTTTCTCTCAATAAAGCTTCTCTGACTCCAATTACTCTCCATGGTCCCTCGTGCCACACAGTGCCTTGTTTAATTCTTCTTAATAAGCACACGTGAATCAAGACACACCCCCGTAACATACCCAAGCACGTTCCAGGTCTGGCTTCCTGTCCGTCTGGGCACACCATTGATGTGTACCAATACGGGGATGGGACAAAGACTGTAAGCCACCGAGTCATTATGAGACTTAATAGAAGCAATATAATTTTTTAGGAAAAAAATGGAAAGATTCTTTGGAACACAGACATTCTTGACTTGCGATGGAGTTATATCTCAATAAGCTGATCGTAAGTTGAAAATGCCTGCAGCTGTAGCCCTGTGGCGTCCGATCCTGTCAGATCTCGGAAGCTAAGCAGGGTCGGGCCTGGTTAGTACCTGGATGGGAGACCGCCTGGGAACACCAGGTGCTGTAGGCTGGGAGAAGGACCTGGCAACCCCCTCCCAAAAATCAATCTGCCATTGAAAACCCTATGAGTAGCAGAGAAGCACTGACAATAGTGTTTCCCCTGTTGTACAGAGGGTCGCTATGAGTCGGATACCGACTCGACGGCACCTAACAACAACAACAAGTTGAAAATAGGGTAAGTGGAAAGAGAACGCAGCAAACACACCAAATCTGCTGGACGCTTAGCACCAGCTACACTGCTGAGGGGCTGAGAATTAGCTCAGTTGGTAGAGCAACTCTCTGCAGTCTCTGAGGTTCCGGGATCGATTCCCAGCACTGCAAAAATGGGAGAAGGACATGGGGATCCATTCCCCAGGCAATCCCGAAACAATCAGGCATTGAAAATCCTATGAGGGTCGCTATGAGCTGGAGATGGAGACCACTCCGATGGCACCTAACAACAACAGCACTGCAGAGGCTCAGTTTTTCCCCCTGTGACGACTGGGCTGGCTGGGAGCTGCAGTCACTGCTGCCACCCAGTGTTACAAGAGAAGATTGGACGGCTTATTGACTGCCTGGGGAAAAGATCCAATTCAAAATTTGTAGTGAGCCTTGTACTCCAGCAGAATGTCAAATCATCCTGAATTGAATCACTGCAAATCAGGCACTGTCTGTACACATTTTGTTTTTGTTTATGTTTTCTGTGTAGCCTAGGCTGTCCTGGAACTTGCTGTGTAGACCAGGCTGGCCTCCAGCTTGTGTTTTCCTCTTGCCTCAGGCTCCCAAGTGGGACTTGTTGTTGTTGTTAGGTGCCGTCGAGTCAGTATCCGACTCATAGCGACCCTCATAGGGTTTTCAATGGCTAACTGTTTCGGGATTGCCTTGGGAGTGCATTGCCAGGTCGTCTTTTTAAAGATTGATCAATTGAAACCAGAGCAGTTGTTATGTGCTGAATCCTGTCCTCTCCTCTTCAAAATTTGTATGTTGAAATCCTACCTCTATACCCAGAATATGACTAGATTTGGAAATATGGACATTCAAGAGGTAGTTAAGGTAAAATGAGTTCGTAATTGGGCCCTAATTTAATATGACTGGTGTACCCACAAGAAAAAATTACAGCACAGACATATACAGAGGGATCAACAGGCGGAGCGACAGAGAAAAGACCACCTTGCAAGCGAAAGAGAAACGCCTTAGAAGAAACTAGCCCAGCTAGTTTCCCATCTCCAGAACCGCGAGGAAATACATTTTTATCGTTTAAGCCACCCAGACAGTGATGCTTTGTTATGGCAACCCTAGGAAAAAACCACACAGTGGCCATCTTGCCGGGATCCCTAGCTCTTTTATGTTAGGAAAGCATTCCCTCTACTGGGCGTTTATGTTATTGACTTGAAAACAACGAATTTCATGCATCAAAATGCATATATGTAAATGCCACAATGAAAAGCATGTCAGAATGAATCACGTTAAGGCGTACGTTAAAAATGTCCAATAAAAAAAAAGCACAAAGAATTTCAGGTAGGAGCACTACAGAATAGAGAACAAAGTGCTTAGACTTTGGGTTGTAATCAGAAGTAATCTTTATAGAATCCTTTATGGGATCTAGGTAAAGAATATTTATAGAACTTTGTGTATTCAGTTACCTGAAATCACATAGTAAAAATGCAGCGGGCTCTTTCCTTTGGGTTCTGCACTGACAGTTTCAAATGAATCACAGATAGGAAATAGTTGAAAAAAAATTGCATCTGTACTGAACACACGCACACATTTTTCTTGTCATTATTGCCTAAACAATATGGTATAGGAAGCATTCTCATAGTGTTTACACCGTGTTAGGCACCTCAAGCAATCTAGAGATGATTTAGAGTATGCGGGAACATGCGCATTGGTTCTTTGCAAGTACTCTTGCAAAGAGTACTTTGAGTGGCGGGCGGGCGGCGGGAGCCAATCCCACTCCTACTCCCTAATGCCAAAGGACGACTGAACAAGAGGCAGTTAGAAGACGCAATGTGTTTAAATTTTTAGAAATTACAGTAAAAGGTACATTGCCATTAATCCCCCTCAAAATACCCCCCCTGGCTTCGAACACATTTATTCATTGTTCTCACCTCATTCTAAAGCAGTTCTGGAAGTCCTGTTGTGGGAGTGTGCCTGGTTTCACCGTCTACCATGACAACGCTCCGTGTCGCACATCACTTCTGGTACAGCCATTTCTTTCCGACAAAAACACGATTGAGTGTCCTCATCTACTTTGTTTGCCAAACTTGGCACCATGTGATTTCTGGCTTTACTCCAAAGTCAAAATGACCATGAAAGGTAAACATTTTGAATCCATTCAGGACATTGGAGCACCCGCATGGGCGCCATTAAAGACACTCACAGAGAGCACTTCTGAAAGAGCTTCAAAAGGGGCGAGAATGTGGGACGAATGTGTTCAAAGCCAGTGGGAGTATGTTGAGGGGGATTAATGGCAAGGTGCCTTTTACTGTCATGAATTTTTAAGTAAATTAAACATTCACTGGATTGTTTGATCATATCTCACATTTAGAAACCAGTGTGGCTCTCTGCTGTGTACAGCGTTAACTTTGTGGATGGACTGTGAGGAGAGAGTGGGGATGGTCCTGTGGGTGGACCGGAGGGCAGTGTGGGTAGATGGGGGTGGGGGCATTCAGGGAAATGACTAATACCAACCAGAGTGGAAAAATCAACTGAGATGGAAGTTAGAATCAGGTGGCTGGAAGGTCAGCTTGTCATCTTATAAAAATAATTTCCCAATATCACCTTGCAAAGCTCCAAATCTTTAACTTAGTCTATTGCTCTAGAAATAGTCTGCAAGAAGTTCTTCTTTTATAGCAGGACATTTCTGTCTTTCTGTGGCTTATCCTTAGCCAACACACATTCCTTGTGACCTGGATTAACGTTATTATCCTTGCACTCCTCCTGATGGTTTCCTCATGTCATCAAGGCTATGAACAAGATGCATCTGGGGTCCAATTTTGGTACAGTTCAGTTAGAATGTTACTCTTTCCCTTATTTTCAGCCTTGTGGTATTGCTCTAAAAGAGTGAAGCAACCAAGCAGTTTATGTTCCAAAAAGCTATCACGAGAATGGACAAATCAGTCCCTAGGCTAGAGGTCGGCACGTGGCAGGTGCCCGGTAAGTATTTCTTGAGTGAATAAATGGTGATGAAACAGCGTGGAATGGAAACACACACAGCTGTGAGTTTCAGTCATAGCTTGTCACTTGACTGCCCCAACTGCTTTTATCAAATGCATGTTTTTTTTTTTTTCCTTTTGTACAATCTGGGGGACATGGTAGCACATTTTTGTAAAAAGGGCAAAGAGTTCCACTTCTGGGCACAGGAAGAAAGTCAAGGTGAAGGCAAAGAGGAGGCTAGCGTGTCCAGCCTCAGCCTCCAGGAACCAGTCTGATTGCAGAGACCAACGTTTGAATATGGATTGTCCCTTTGAGGATAAGGCAACTTTCAATGACTCCTGACTTGAGCTCCTTGTTCATTCCACCATTCACCTATTGAAGAAGCTTTTGCAAAGTGCATCTCAAATGCACCACACGTACAGGGGGTACGGCAGTGAATTCCAGGGACACAGAGTCTCATTTCTTGGAGCTTAGGTTCTCATGGGAGAAAGGCAATTTCACAAGCACCTGTAATTGTGATGAGTGTGACAAGCAGAGATGGACAAGGGGACAAGGCCACATGAGAGTGTAAGCTGAGCTTCCAGGTGAGGGATTGGGATGGCTTACCTGAGAAAGTCATTCCTAAAGTAGAACCTGCCTGCAGCCATAGCCCTGTGGCATCCGATTCCATCAGATCTCAGAAGCTAAGCAGGGTCGGGCCTGGTTAGTACTTGGATGGGAGACCACCTGGGAACACCAGGTGCTGTAAGCTTGGGAGAAGGACCCGGCAACCCACTCCCAAAAATCAAGCTGCCATTGAAAACCTTATGAACAGCGGAGAAACACTTACAATAGTGTTTCCCTTGTTGTACATAGGGTTGCTATGAGTCAGATACCGACTTGACGGCACCTAAAAACAACAACAGAGTGGAACCTGAAGGAGTCACAGAGGTGGGTGGGGATGGGCATGGGAAAGCACTTCAGAAAAACAGAACAACTTGTGTAAATGGCCCAGGCAGAAAGCATCATCCAGGCAGGGATCGGGGAGGCTGAGATCAGCCCTGGGGCTGTGGGGTTTACTCAGCTGCCCTGAAGGTGTACCCTGCTTGCCAAGTGTACTCCTGGGCTGCACTGGCCCTGGAGGTAGGGTTGCTTTTCCCAGATTTGTAGAGGTTTGTGGGTGGCAGGTCCTGAACCTGGCTCCCTGAGGCAACTAAAAGCATGTCAATCATGAGGCAAAATGTCTCCCCACCAGTTACCAGGTGCTCCTCACAGAGATTGTTGGATTTAGCTCAGTTGGTAGAGCACCACTCTATAGTCTCTGAGGTCCCAAGTTTGATTCCCAGCACCCCAAAAATGGGCAAAGGATGTGGCAATCCACTCCCAAGGCAATCCCGAAGCATTCAGCCGTTGAAAACCCTATGAGGGTCGCTATGGGCCGGACTCGACTCCATGGCACCTAACAACAACAATAACAACTTCACAGGGAAGCTTGCCCACCCATTCAGGCCACTCCATTCAGGGAGAACCATTCTGTGCCCTTCCCTGACTTCCCTGACTTTGCCTGGCAGGAAAACATCCCATAGACCCTTGCATGACCTCTCCCTTCCCCTGGATCCAACCAAATGCCTCCTTCTAATCCATTAGAATCACTCAAGACCTTGGGTTGTCACAGACATCACTCTAGGCCCGGCGTGTGGCATATAGTAGGTGAACAAGAAAACATTTAGCTCAATGAATCTATTTTCCAGAACACAGTCCCTATCAGGCCTCTTCCTCTTCCTGAATCCCTTCCTCACTGTAACACTATTTGTCACTCCTTCTGTGCACATTGTTCCCAACTACTATGAACAAGAAAAATCAGGTTCAGAAAATAATGTACTGAGGATCTTGCTCTTGACATTGCAGAAGCAACTCTCAGAACTTGGCCCCAGATTCTTCTTGTGGTGAAGGGTTCTACAGGGAACATATTAAATGATGCAGGAAACATCAAAAGAAGATGGAGGAAATGAACAGAGTCATCATACCAGAAGGAATAGGTAGATGATCAACCATTTCAAGATGAAGTGAAACCAAAGGATGAAGCGGAAGCTGCCTTGAAGGAATTGGTGAAACACAAGGCTCCAGGAATTGGTGGAATACCAATAGAGATGTTTCAACAAATGGATGCATCCCTACAGGTGTTACTTTGTTTATGCCAAGAGATTTGGACAACAGCTACCTGGCCAACTGACTGGAAGAGATTCATATTTATGCCTATTCTCAAGAAAGGGGATCCAATTGAATGTGGAAACTATTGAATAACATCATGATATCACTGCCGAGCAAGTAACATTTTGTTAAAGATCATTCAAAAGCAATTGCAGCAGTATATACACAGGAAACTGCCAGGAAATCAAACCCAATTCAGAAGAGGGTGTGGAACCAGGGACATAATTGTTGATGTCAGATAGATATTAGCCAAAAGTAGAGAATACCGGAAAGATGTCTATCTATGTTTTATTGACTATGCAAAGACATTTGATTGTGTGGATCACAATAAATTATGGGTAACATTGCAAAGAATGGGAATCCCATAGCACTTAATTGAACTCATGAAGAATCTGTACATGGACCAGGAAGCAGTCATTCAAAAAGACAAGGAAACATTGCCTGGTTTAAAGTCAGGAAAGGCATGCGTCAGAGCTCTATCCTTTCACTGTACCTATTCAATCTCTATGCTGAGAAAATAACCCAAGCAGCTGGACTTTTTGAAGAAGAATGCAGCATCAGGATTGGAGGAAGACTCATTAACAACCTACCTTATGGAGAAGACACAACTCTGCTTATTGAAAGAGAAGAGGATTTGAAACATTTACTGATGAAGATCAAAGAACACAACCTTCAGTATGTATTGTGTGTCCACATCAACAAAACAAAAATCCTTACTACTGGGTGAGTATAGAGCTTCATGATAAATGTAGAAAAGACTGAGATTGTCTAAGATTTTGCTTTATTTGGTTTTATAATCAACACCCTTGGAAGCAGCAGTCAAGAAATCAAAAGACACATTGCTTTGGGAAAAGCTGTGGCAAAAGACCTCTTGAAAGTGTTGAAAAGTAAAAATGTCATATTGAAGATGAAGGTGCACCTGACTCATGCCTCGGTATTTTCAGTTGCATCATATGGTTGTGAAAGCTGGACATTGAAAAAGGGAGACAGGAGAAGAATTGATGCTTTTGAATTATGGTGCTGGAGATGGATATTGAATATATTCATGGACTGCCAAAAGAACCAACAGATCTGTCCTAGAAGAAGTGCAACCAGAGTGCTCCTTGGAGGCAAGGATGGCTAGACTGCCTCTGACATATTTTGGACATATTGTCAGGAAGAACCAATTTCTGGAGTAGAACATCATGTTTGGGAGAGAGGCAGGTCAACAACAAAAAAAGGAGGCCCTTAATTAGATGGACTGACACAGTCTGCAACAATGGGCTTAAACATAAAAAACACTGTGTGCCTGGCACAGAATCAGAGAATATTTCGTTCTGTTGTACACAGGGTTGCCATGTGTTGGACCCAACTCAATGGCACCTAATAATAACAACAACAACTACTACTTCTTTGAGGAGGCAACTCTTCCCCAGTCATTTCTTGAATGCCTTCCAGCCTGGGGGGCTCATTTTATGGCACTATACTTGACAGTGGGCTGGGATTTAGCACAGTTGTAGAGCACCACTCTGCAGTCTCTGAAGTCCCGAGTTCGATTCCCAGCACCACAAAAATGGGAGAAGGACATGGCAACCCACTCCCAAGGCAATTCTGAAACAATCAGCCATTGAAAACCTTATAAGGGTCGCTATGAGTCAGACACAACTTGACAGCACCTAACAACAACAACATACTTGACAGTGCTTCTCTGCTATTCATAGGATTTTCAGGGGTTCATTGTTTCAGGAGTGAGCTTCCAGGTCCTTCTCCCTAGTCTGTCTTAATCTGGAGGCTCAGCTGAAACCTGTCTACTGTGGGTGGCCCTACTGGTGTCTGAGACACCCGTGGCATAGCTTTCAGCATCACAGCAACACGTACGCCCCCACAGCCAGCCAAGCGAACAGACACGTTATTAGCTCTTATTTTACACAAAATAACAGCTCTTCTTTGGTTTTGATTCCTGCTGTCCTAGCCTCCTGCAGATTAGAAATTGAGAAAAGGAGGAAGAAGGAGAAGAGGAGGCTGTCAGGGTAGAATGCTGGATGACACTGACGCCTGGCAATGGATTGCGAGTGGACCATCGTCATTATTGGGGCTTGAGAAAAGCTTTCAGGTCCTGATCAGGATGAGCTCACCTGTTGCTGCTGCTGCGGTGGCTGCCGGGTTGAGGGCTTGCCCCAGGGCGCTCTCAGGGACTCAGGCCATGTAGATGAATCTGCTTTTCTGCTCCAGTTCCCCCTTTTGGGCTGTCTCTGTGGTGTGACCAAGGTGACTCCCGTCTCTTCCTCCTTCCCTGTCCTGACTCAGCTTCTGAGACACCCATGGAGTGGACACAGCCAGTTCCGATTCTGTGCAAACCTGATTAACAATTGCCAAGCGTTTCTTTCTCAGCTTCTGGTTAGCTGCAACGTAGGGATCATTCAGCCTTGACTGACAATTTCCTCTGAGTATAAAATGCTTACGATTGAGAATGCCTTGCTTTATATAACTTATTATTTCTTCCCTTTTCCTGGTATCTGCCTTATGGTTCTGAGGTCATATCTTCACTTCTCCTTCCCCAAAGTGTCAACTCCCACGGGTGTCTTGTTTCAGCAGGGTCTTTTCCTGTTTCCACCCATAATCTAAAGGTCACCAGGCACTTCCCCTTGTCTGCCAGTCTCCTTCCTTGTGCTTTGTCTTAGAATAACTCAGCTCACACATGTCTGGCCACTCCAGCTTGTATAACTCCTGCTTTCCCCAGGTTGCCGTTGTTGTGAGGTGCTGTCAAGTCAAGTCTGACTTATAGTGACCCTCAAAGGGTTTTCAATGGCCGATTGTTTCAGGATTGCCTCGAGAGTGGATTGTCGAGTCTTTCTCCCATTCTCTAGGTAGATTATATAGTTGTTGTTGTTGTTGTGTTTTGTTGTTTTGCGGTACTGGGGGTTGAACCCAGAGCCTCGCACCTGCATGCTTTGCAAGTGCTGGACCACTGAGCTGCGCCCCCCAGCCCATTTTTTTGACTTTTTGAGACAGGGTCTTGCTAAATTACACAGACTGCCTCTGGTCTTGAACTTGTGATCCTCCTGCCTCCACCTCCCGAGCTGCTGGGATTACAGGCGTGCACCACCGTGCCCAGCGATTATATAGTTTTTATAATACATCAGTAAGCATTTGTTGTTGTTGTTGGTAGGTGCCATGGAGTCAGGTCCAACTCATAGCAACCCTCTGTACAACAGACGAACCACTCTCTGATACTTTGCTGTGCTTGCACTATGTCAGCGCTTGTCTGCTATTCATAGCGTTGTCAATGGCTGATTGTTTCAGGAGTGGGCTACCAGGTCCTTTTCCCAAGCCTACAGCCCCTGGTATTTCCAAGCGGTCTCCCATTCAAGTACCAACCAGATCCACCCTGCTTAGCTTCCAAGAGCAGATGAGAATGGATGCCAGAATGGTACGGCTGTAGACCAATAAGTATTTGTTGTTGTTGTCAGGTGCCGTCGAGTCAGTATCCGACTCATAGCAACCCTACATACAACAGGGGAAACAGTATTGTCAGTGCTTCTCTGCTGTTCATAGGATTTTCAATGGCAGAGTTATCTTTGGGAGTGGGTTGCTGGGTCTGTCTCCCAAGCCTACAGCCCCCAGTGTTTCCAGGTGGTCTCCCATCCAAGTACTAACCAGGCTCGACCCTGCTTAGCTTCCAAGATCTAATGGGATTGGATGCCACAGGACTATGGCCGCAGGCAGTAAGTATTTAGTAACTCCATATTCACCTGCCAGTACTTTGTAATGTGGAGTGGGGAATGCAGAGTAGAAACCCTGCTGGGTGGGGTCATGCACTCAAGTATTCTCAGTACCAGGGAGGCTGAGGCAGGAGGATTACAAGTTTGAGGATAGCCTGGGTTCATAGCAAGAGTCTCAAAACAAAACAAAAACGATACCAAACCAAACCAAAACAAAACAAAAAAATAACAACAAAGAATAGTCAACCCAATCTGTCTGCCAGAGCTGTGTAAACATAGTCACAGAAATGGGTGAGACTCACACCCCAAGATCCTCCAGCACAGAACAATGGCTGTCTACCACTCTCCTCTTAGATGCACAGGAAATGGGATATTCCCAGATCTGGTGCATTCCCATGGGCTAGCATTTGCTCCACCCCTTTCCTAACTAAGAAAGCCCTTGGAATTTAGGGAGTTGTCAAAGGAATGGTCTTAACCTTTTGATGACCATCAGGACACATATGTCAAAAGATGAGTGTGTATGAATTTGACAGAAAATAGGGAAAGTGGTGGGAAAAAAAGGTATTTTGCAAACTTGTATTATGCATTCTAACCACTTTGCTAATCAGGTTCTTATTTTGTTCATTGCAATGAACATTTTCTGAAGATTTTCTGGAAATAAAACGTATTTTGACTTGAAATTAGTAGTCCAAGAGTTAAATATTCTTTACTGGATCTGTAAGAAGATTCATCCCTCAGAAACAGTGATACCTAGTAAAGAATTCCTATATCACACCTTGCACAGCTCTGCATCCAGCACCTGAAGATGGCTGGCAAAGAGAGGTCCATTTTCTGTGTACAGGTAACCCTCCAAAGAGATAAACAGAGTCCTCCAGCTGCCTTTGCCTCCCAGCTGCTGACTGCAACACTGTGCTGAGAGATAAGCTCTTCAAAAGGGACAGTTGGTGTCCCCGTCCATGGAGGAAGACTGGGGGCATGTGTACTTCTGCATGTCCAAGCTCTGCTGTCCCTGTGCCTCTCTGATCTCAATATCCTTGTGGTGAGAAATGGGGATATTCATTCCTACCTCATGAAATAATTTTGTGAGAGCTCTTTAGTACTGTGCTGGTAGTAAGTGTTTGCTCAATAAATATTTGCTGGATGAAAACATTGTTACTTAAGAGTGTAAGAATGTAACTTTCATTAATAAAAACATATACAGAGCAGGTTGTGGTGGTGCATGTCTGTAATCCCAGCACTCAGGAGGCAGAAGCAGGAGGATCATAAGGTTGAGGCCAGCCTGGGCTACACAGTAAAACCTTGTCTCAAAGATCTATCTATCTATCTATCTATCTATCTATCTATCTATCTATCTATCTATCTATCTATTATCTATCTATCTATATCACCTATCTACCTATCATCATCTATCATCTATCTATCACCTTTCTGAGACATCTCCAAGTAGCCATCTTGCCAAACCAAGAACAGATGGAAACTGTCTTAAGTGGAATTACCTAGAGAAGAGTTTTGCCCATTATTGTTTTATAGGCTTCAGTTGACCCAGTGTACTCCTTGCTTCCTTTCCTTCTTTATAGGGTTCCACAAGGAATTATTCTGCTGGTGAGATTTGTTGACTGGTGGTTGTGATAATTAGGCAAGGTCACACATCGACTCCTCTGGGCCAGTTGTCTCAGCCCGTCTTCATGTCCATACAAGGTGATCTTAACTCAGCTGGCAGATTCACAAGTGAGTGACCATGTCCCAAAGGACACTTTTTGGGAAGGATGACTGGAGCAGAGCAAATCCTTCCTGTCTTGGAGAAACATCTCTGCAGGCAGCTGTTATGGCCATTATAACCTGAAGGTGGCGCTGTTTCTCAAGGAAAAAAGAGCCGCGGCCATGGCTTTTAAAAAGTGCGTGTGGATTGATCGCACATCAGATGGAATTAATCCGCCAGGTAATTTGAATCAATCTTCTCGCTTTCCAGGCAAGGAAACTGAGACGTAGAGATTAAAAACAAAACAAAACAAAACAACAACAACAAAAACAATGAAACAACTCTTGCCTGAAGTTACACCACAGATTCACAGCAGAGGCAAGGCTAGACAGGAGACTCCCAGATCATAAACGTTTGCTCCTAAATGTTACCCAGAAATGAGTAATGCTTAAAAGAAGATAGAATGGATCATTTGCTACCTAAACTGGTGATATTTTCAAGGAATTATGCTATTGAATTTCAAGTGTCTCTTAGTGTCATTCCCAATCACAAACCAGATTCAAGTTGTTTTGGCTTTTATTATAAATAGAATATTAGTACATCTGGGATTTGATGGAATTATTTTCTCTTTTCATACATTTGAAAGAAGCAAATAATTGGTATGAATGGAATTTAATTCTAGTCTGTCTTCCCTGAAATGTAGGTAAAGTGAGAACAGTGAAAATTTCTGTTTAAATGGTCACCATGAGTCAACATGCTGGCTTTGCAAGCTTTTCACGGGTAGCATCTGGATAATGAAAATGACTGCAAGGCAGCCATTCACCCCTTTCCTTATTTGAAGAACACGATACCTATCAGGGAGTGGGCGTGGCAAATACAACCCTATAGGCATGTATAGAATTTGAATTCATCTTTCAGGAGATTTCTGCCCTGAAAACAAGGGGGTTTGTTTGTTTGTTCGTTTTTGTAGAGCAACTTTTATTTATTTTGGGGAGACGATGATTACTTGGGGGAGTGTGAATGTTTCTACTTTCTCAGGGTGAACGTGGTCAAGTGGTCGGTTCAGGGCTGGAGCCTGTCTTACAGAGTTCAAGGTCACCAAGAAAGGCAGAGCTTGTCCCTCTGTTCTTGGGATCGTGACCTAATAGTAGGCATCACCATAGTGACAATAGCACCCTTTCCTCTGTTCATCTTGCAGAGGTGTTTTATTATTATTATTATTATTATTATTATATTTGTTTTCCTTCTTTCAGAGCTAAGGAAGACTTATGAGAATGGATACAGCTTCTGAATTTTTTTTGCATGCCTAGTACAATATTTGGGACATATTTGTACTGAAAATTGTTTATCTGACATTAAAATTTAGCTGGGTGTCCTGTCTTCCATGTGGCAAACCCCTGTGTGACCAATGGCTTCTGAACCAAGTTGTGGCAGGGGAGATGGCAGAATCGCCATTTCCTTACTTGGTCAACCTCCCGAACAAGGCCCCAGGCAGAGGGACCTGGGAGGAAGTGGCCATCTGGGGCCTCATTGTGTTATCGTTGCAGGTGATGCCTGGGTTTTACTGCCCTGAACAGATCTTCTATAGTCAGATAAGTATTTCCTAAACTAAATACTTGGGAGATGGACCTGGCAACCCACTCCCAAAAATCAATCCACCAGTGAAAACCCTATGAACAGCAGAGAAGCACTGACAATAGTGTTTCGCCTGTTGTCCATAGATAGGTCGCTATGAGCCGGACACCGACTCAACAGCACCTAACAACAACAACAAACTAAATACTGCACTCCTAAAAAGGCTTATCTAGTAAATGAAACACATGTGGGAACACGTCCAGGAACACATTGAGTTGTGAGCGGATTGCATATCACCCATAGGAAAAACAGTGCTCGTTTCTCCTTTGTCCGTCTGGTATGATTGGGGAAACTTGCGGTTAACTTTGCTGGCCACCTCCACACAGGCCAGTTTGCACTTTTCCAAGTGTTATTTCAGATGCCTCTTCCCAAATGGAGCTGTGGCAATATTTGTGTTTCTATGCCAAATTGAGGGGGAATCCTCCTCCTCCTCTGCTTAGCAAATAGATGGTTATGGAAATAACGATGTTATGTCCCTCTTTGGTGATTATCTCTTGTAATGCCCTGGCACAATGGAAGGTTCTAGAACTCAAGGCTTTTGTGTTTTCTGATTATGGACAGGATGACTATAAACGAACTGCCAGACTTAGTCAAGATCTGTTATCTTCTCTCCTACTTCCAAACACCCGTGACCACAAGTTAAAGACATGAGTGATACCCAACAAAGGGACTGTAGTTCCATTTCCTACTAACAAGACACTCCAGTGGGAGGGTACATCTGGCTTTAGGGATAGTGTCCCCTTGGATGAGGGGGCCCTCCCTGTGTGGCAGTGGTGGCGGCAGAGACAGCCAGCCTGTTGCAATCAATCCATACATACTGAAATGAAAATATGGCCTGTCTCTAGGGTGCATCTGGAGTGGACCAAACGAGAGGATAGATTTTGCAGAAAAAGATATCACAAGTAAAATCAACCTTGTGGACTCAGCTTCAAAACTTTTATTTTTTGCATGCTCATTTTTTTATTATGAAAAAACTCCAGCTTTATTGAAGAACAATTGGCAAAATTTACTTAGAGAAATAAAACGTACGCAGAATATAGAAAGTGATGATTTGATGTGTATGTATACATTGAGAAATGATTAGCATCAGCAAGCCAATTAACAAATACATCATTTCACACAGTTACCATTTGTGTGTGTGTCTGTGTGTGTTGAGAATACTTAAGATGTAGTCTCTTAGCAAATTTCAAAATACAATACATCATTATTATAGTCACCGTGCTGTACGTTAGATCTCTAGACAAAACAGTTTCAAATGCATTGATTCTAAAATATCCCTGGAGCTAATGATTTTTCCCAAGCAAATAGCAACGTGTGTTATCTTTGTTTCTTAGGTCCTATTTTCAATAAAAAGTGAGAAGTCTTATCCGAAGTACTTTAAGTTATACTTAAAATAATCTGTGGCTCAATCAGAAGTGTTAAGAAGATATTAGACTGCTTTTCTGCTGTCCTCTATTCCAGTAGAAGTACATTTGTAGAACTGGCTGGGTTGCAATTTTAAAAACGATTTTCAAAATTTGAGATAATTGAATTGCAGTGTCCTTGTTGCCTTTTTATTTTCTACACTCTATAAGCTTTGTTACTTTTTAGATATGATTTGTGTTTGTACAACTGGTACCCTGTGTTAGAAAACTCTGATGGTGATAATAAAGGGAAATGCTCAATAAAATGAAAACTAAGAAAACCTTCTGTCAAAGTGCAAATGAAACCAACCAACCAAGCACTAAGTAAATAGAAAGAAACAAAAACAGGTGCATTTTAATTTCTCACTGAGATATACAAGAATGAACTTGAAAAATTTAACATCACAGTACATTCTTTAACATAAAACTTAAGGATAAATATTGATGATGATATTAGTGTTTTTGGTTAGCTTCTCCATTAAAATAACTTATAAGTGAAATGATATATAATTTGCACGTGAAGTACAGAAGTCATGATACTTATATATAGCAGTTATATTTTAAAATTATAATTGTATTCTTGTTCCAAAAATTAAGCACATACAATATTGGAAATTTAGGACATAAAGATAAACAACAAAGGGAAAATGAAAATGACACACAATCATACCAGGCAGAGGGAATCTCTGTGAATTCTAATGTACATTTTCCCTGTCCTTTCTTTTCTATATCTTTTAAATAATAATATTGCCCTGGTTCTTTAAAAACTATAATTTATCACAAGGAAAGGGGAAAAGTGGAATAAAGAGGAAGAAAGATGAGATTTTGCAAGGACTTTGATAGTAACACACAAAACAAAGAACTGCTGGACAAATAGAAAGCAGAAATGAAATTGTCCTCAGATTGCTTTTAATCATGCCAGAGAAAGAGCCATGGCTCCCTGACATTTTCATCCGCAGAGGAACACATATTTTCTTGTGGAAGTTAAAAGCATATTTCTGCATGACTTTAGAAAGAGCGAGTAGATTTAACTTTTCTTTTGTTAGCTGTGATCAATTTCAAAAACACTTGACATTGCCATCTTTGACGTATTTGCACTTTGCAACTTCATCGTATGGTTTTGCAGTTAAGGACAAGTACATTTCCCTGTCAAGTTTTAGCAGACGAAAGCACTAGCCAGGAAATGTTTAGCTTCAAACCGCCTGTGTCAGGCGAACATGAGGAGGCAGAAACTGAGATCGCAGGAATAATCTCACCGCCAAGCCAGAGGCCACCGAGGAGCTCGCTAGGTTAAAAACCAGCTGAAACCAAATGTCCAGCAAGAGGAGGTGGAAACACTTGCGCAGTAGCGCAATCCCCGGAATAAGTAGTTAGAACGCTATGGGAGCGAAGGACCCCAGGTAACAAATATATTTAGGTTTCATTATCAGAAAGATTTGCAACCCAGTGCAGCCAGGAGACAGCAGGAAAAAAAAAAAAAAAAAGAAAAAAAAAAAAGAAGAACAAAAATAGCTGTGTGTTTCAGCAGGGCGTGCTACCATATTGCACTCAACATGAGGATATTAATTTCACAGTTTTCACAGATAAGTTTAAACATAGGAACATGTCACAAATAAGCGGCGATCTCGGGGAGGATACATCAGCTGGGATTTCGCAGTCTGCAATTTTTAAATTCAGCCGAGTCCCCGAGGGCCAATCAATATTGGTGGCAATTATTCTTAGCACACAGTCCAAATGAAATGGGTGTGTTTTTGTCTCTTTTATCAAGGTGGGAGATTGTGATATAGAAATAAGCAAATTCCCCCGTGGCTGCCCGTGGGCTCCTAACAGCTGCAGCAAGTCTGCTGTGGGTCTCTTTGGCCCGGTCCTCGGGAATAGGCCAATAATGACCCTATTATTTTAACCCTTGACGGTGAGCAATGTTTGAGAGCTAGCTGGGAAAAGCTTAGCATGTGTCAAACAAAGAGAGGATGGAAATAAATAAATAAACCAACCCGCAGAACTTCCCAAAGCAGCTGCAGGGAGCGTTACCATATACGTAGGTTTTATTTACACTCTCCCGTTTCTAAGCCACAACCTCTCTAAGGGCTGGTGCTTGGGACACAGGTATGTTCTCACGAGGCAGGTTCCGTTTACATTCTAGACGGAGAGGTAGTGAAAACCATTTTTTTAATTTGATTTTTTTCAGAAGTCATGCAAGGTACTGGTTTATGCAAATGGATAGATTTTATTCTCTGAAAAGTTAGTTTTTCTTTTTTTTTTTTAAATTTTGTTTATCTGGGGGTAAGTTGAGCATGGAGAGGTGGCAAAGGTGGGGAGGGAGGAGGAGAAAATCAGGGGAGGATTGGAGTTCAAGGTGACAGGTCAAATTCCTTTGCCTGGCGGAGTCCAAGTTCACGTTTGTCGGCACTAATCTTGAGGGATTTGGTTAGCGACACTAACAAAACCCAAGCCATCGAGGGAGAGGAACGGGACAGAAAGCTCCACTCCATTACGACAAATTAGGACAGACGTGTTTCGGTGTCCCGACGCTCAGTGCAGGCCCTCTTTTGTCTTCGGGCCAATTCTAAACTGGGCTTTTCATCCAATTTTACTTTCACCTAATTAATCATTTAAAATGTCAGCTTGCTAGCCATCTAAAATTATTCCAATGCCACTTTATGTTAACTAATATCAAAACAAAACAAATCAAACCCACAGGGGTTTTTAAACCGCTAGTACTCTTAAAGAAGTGCCTTGAGAAAGGAAAAAATTCCAGAAAAGAAATAAGGGTGCAAACAGAAAAGGCCCATGGAAAAAAAAGCCGATTGGCTGTATGAGCCCAACAGCTCAACAGCCACCTTGGAATTAGGAAATTTTCTTATGGGATCTGTTTATTTTCCCCCCCAATCTTGAAGGAAACATTGGAACGAATCAAGGTGGGATGTTAGAAGGGATTTCAAGTCATCATCTATTTGCCCTTTGGAAAAATCCAGGTTCGTGTGGCTTCTCACCTGTAATTGGAGGGACCCTGAGGGAGAAGGGAGGAAGAATGGCAGAGCAGAATTGACTTCCTGGGCTTCGGACGGCATTTAATTATTCCTTGCCTAACATAGGGGGCATGGATGAAGTGTTCACTCACTTGTAATTCTGTACTGCCTGGGACTTATTCACGATTCTTTCCTAAATACATTTGTTACCTGGGGTCCCTCGCTCCCATAGTGTTCTAACTACTTATTCCGGGGGATTGCGCTAGAGCAGATTAAAGTGGCCTGGAAGTCTTGGTTGGAAGTCAGGATTGTAAAGCACACACCTACTTTATTTTCCTCCCCTTCTCCTTTACTTTGAAAACGGCTTCGAGTAAAGATTCCTGATTGCAATGGTGACTTGTGGCTAATATGATTAGACTTCAAGTTTGGATTAAGGCTGCTAATTAGTTTCTGTCCTTGACTTTTTCCAATTAAAGCATAGAGGCCTTGGTGCTAAACACCTGGGTAGATTACCTAATTAGATGGAAGAAACAGACACAGTCGCTCACAGGTAATTATTTTAACTTTCACTCCTATTGTGGATGAAGCACGTGGGGAACAGGGCGTCCTTTTTACTCCACTGACTGCAATCCTGGAGTCCTGGGCAAGGAAGCTGGTCCCAGCCCTGCCTTCTGAACGCACTGAATCCTTTCTGAGGTGTGAATATTTGCAGCAAGTGAAACGTGGGCTTTTCTTCTCGTGGACACAGGAGAAACCCTACATGCTAGTTGTTCCATCTCTGTCCCCAGCATGCTCCTTGGACATTATCAGCCTCTTCATCTACTTGCTCAGCATCGCCCGGGGGCGTGGTATATCCGCAACACCCATCCGGGTGCTGAAGATTCAGTGACAACAGAACCGATTCTCTTCGTCCAACTGAGCACGCAACCCACCGAGCTTGAGTCAGACCGCAAACCAGCGAAGGCACAAATAGGTTTACTAAGGTCCTGCAGTGGCCAGAGCTAAGAAGGAAAGAATTTCCCGAGGCTTGAAGTGCTGGGGGAGCTAATGTGGAAAACGACCACGCGTGCTCACTGGGCAGGCACCGTTCCCATCGCTGCACCTAATCCTCGTCGCAATTCCTAAATCCTAGGCCAGGCGCAGTGGTGCACGCTTGTCATCCCAGCAACTCGGGAGGCGGAGGCGGGAGGATCGCAAGTTCGAGACCAGAGGCAGTCCGCGTCACTTAGTGAGAACATGTCTCAAAAACATAAAAAAAAAAAAAAAAAAAAAAGGGCTGGGGGCACAGCTCAGTGGTCCAGCACTTGCAGAGCACGCAGGCGCGAGGCCCTGGGTTCAACCCCCAGTACCGCAAAAAAAAAAAAAAAAAAAAAAAAAATCCTTATAATTCCTGACCTGAGTGGCACCCACCTTGGAGAAGAGCCAGGGAGGGCCAGAGTGGCCAAGAGGACACAGCTCATTGACAGCGAAGCTGTGCCACACACTCTCCAGCCAGCTCACCTCCTCCCACATAGGGGCCACCACTTCCTCCTTTTCCTGACCACAACTGTGGCCGCAGTGACAGAAATCCTAGCACCAACTGTCACGTCCTGAGTCCATAGTGGGAACCGTGCATGACGGGGTGGCCCTGGGCCCTTCACTGCGGCACTCCTGTAGCACAGCTGGAGTGGCGTTCTTGGCTGAAGAGCTGGTGTTCCGGTTAGCTGTTACCGTGTGAGCAACCGTGCCCAAATCTCAGAGGTTTACACCAACAGCAGTGTTTGCTTTGCTTATAAACCTGATGTCTGGGCAGGGCTGGGCAGGGCTAGTCCTTTCCGTGTAAGTCAGTGTTGACGAGGTGGCTCGGAGGCTGGGGGCCGGGCCACCTGAAGGCTGCTCCCTTGCATGGCTGGTGGCTGATGCTGACTATGGTCTGAGACATTAGATGGCTGTGGCCGGCCATCCACAAGTGGTTTTCCCACGTGGCTGCTTTGCATCCTCACAGCATGGAGGCAAGGCTCCAAAGCAAACACGGAGAGAGGGGGTGGGGGCAGGAGGAGACAGAGAAAAGAGAATCAGAAAAGAGATTGTAAATGGGACAAAAAGCAAACCGTTAAATATTATAATTAAATAAATACAAAAATTAATTACAATATAATATTAAATTATTATCATTAATTACATTAATAACATTAACTATTATTGATATGATATATAATTATTATCATATATCAATAATTATAATATTAATGATAATACCAACAATATCAATATACTAATTATAATATTAATAATAAATAATAAAATAAATATTAATAATATATAATATATTTGTTGTTAGGTGCCGTTGAGTCGGTATCTGACTCATAGAAACCCTCATAGGGTTTTCAATGGCTGACTGTTTCAGGATTGCCATGGGAGTGGATTGCCAGGTCCTTCTCCCATTTTTGCAGTGCCGGGAATTGAACTCAGGACCTCAGAGACTGCAGCGCTGCGCTCTACCAAATGAGCTAAATCCCAGCCCCGAAGGGGACAATAGTCCTACACAATAGTAGAGCTCTTCTGCCCACTTCCTTCATTTATTCAACCAACTGAAACTCAAATATGGAACAAGCACTTTCCATTTGCTAGGCCCTGAAGATCCACCAGTGAACTTGCTTGCCTGCCTTATTTTTATAGCCTGGTGAGAAGCACTGCAGGTAGGGAGGCCATTACAATGCAGCGTGATGATCAGGAGAATAGGGAAATTTCAGGAGTGCAGCAGGTATGCCTACCCTGGAGAAATGACAACATGGGGGAAGGTGTCTCAGGGAAGTGACATTAAACTTGAAGACTGAGTAAGAATGAATTAGGCTAGTGGTGGCGGTGGAAGAGAATGCCTGCAGAGAATGCAGGATGTGCAAAGGTCCTGAGGTAAGAATTCTGCCCCTTCACCTTAGTGAAGGAAGTTGTGCATGATCGGAGAACCATGGATGGAGGAGGAGGGAGACATACAGACCTGAGACTGAAGAGGTAAGTTGAGGCATGTCATGTTCAGCTTTCAGTGTCTTGGCCACTCAATTTAAGGACAACCACAATATTGGCCAGTAGACATCCAAGGGGGGAAGGTAGAATTATTTGATAAAGTCAGAGTTCCTCATTTTAAACTCTGAGCATCCAAATCATTATACTAGAATATTATTCAGAAACCACTGGAACTGACACCCATCCATCTATGCCACAATTTTTTTTTTTTTTTTTTTTTTTTTTTTTGGTACTGGGGTTTGAACCCAGAGCCTCGAACTTGCATGCTCTGCAAGTGCTGGACCACTGAGCTGCACCCCCAGCCCATTTTTTTTTTTACTTTTTGAGACAGGGTCTCGCTAAGTTATGCAGACTGCCTCTGGTCTCCAACTTGCGATCCTCCTGCCTCCACCTCCCAAGCTCCTGGGATTGCAGGCTTGTGCCACTGCACCCGATGCCACAAGTCTTTACGGACTGTCAACTACATTCCAGGAAAATCCCAGCACAGTTGGACAAAAAGAGAGGTGACATAGCAGTGTTTATTATTCTGTGACCTATAAATCACCCTGTGGTCAGGAGGAGGGGCCAGATTAATGCCAACAGGGCAGTGACAAATGGTGACTAGCCGGAGTCACAGACACTGCACCACCCTCCTGGCTACTCAGGCAGTCTAACCTTGGCTGTGAGTGGGCAAAACCAACTGGCTGCCTTCCTGTTGTGGGAGTGCAATGGCAACGGGCATTATTTTATTTTATTTTATTTTTTTGCGGTACTGGAGGTTGGACCCAGGGCCTCGTGCCTGCATGCTCTGTAAGTGCTGGACCACTGAGCTGCACCCTCAGCCCATTTTTTACTTTTTGGGACAGGGTCTCACCAAGTTACACAGACTGCCTCTGGTCTCAAACTTGTGATCCTCCTGCCTCCGCCTCCCGAGACCCTGGCAGTTAGCTTAACATCGCCCCTCTGCACAATTCCATTCAATTGCTCCCAGTTGTGAGCATCCTCAAAGCCATCGAGTATCATTGTGGCCATCAGCAGTAGTGCAAAGCCTTTATTAGCCTCTTTTAGGTATTCAGAGTTGCAGTGCAGGTGTCAAGAGTGTCCAGGGGCCGGGCACGGTGGTGCACACCTGTAATCCCAGTGGCTCTGGAGGCGGAGGCAGAAGGATCGCAAGCTCGAGACCAGAGGCAGTCTGCTTAATTTAGCGAGACCCTGGCTCAAAAAGTGAAAAAATGGGCTGAGGGTGCAGCTCAGTGGTCCAGTACTTGCAGAGCATGCAGGCGCAAGGCCCTGGGTTCAACCTTCAGTACCACAAAAAAAAAAAAAAAAAAAAAAAAAAAAAAAAAAAAGAGGGCCCAGGGCAGGCTGGCACAGGATGACCTAAGGCTGCGTCAGAGGGGCCAAAAGTTCCATAGAGAAGCTCTGAACTATCCTGCCAAGGACTCCTATCACATAAAGCCTCATGAAGCCATCTGAGTGTGGGGCAACCACAACACGGCACTTTGAGGTCAAGATCATCTCATTCAGCTCAGAAGCTGAGGCTTAGGTCAGTTAGTGGAAAATGGATCACAGGACGGCTCATGGAAATTGGGAGGCAGATGCTGCACACTGGGTCTAAGCAGATTTTGGGTTTACCCCTCAGCAACAGCAGTAGAGATAGGTAGGGCATTAATCTGCAGAAATAGAAGAGAGTGGGCTTCATACATTCACATATAGACACAGTGTAGTGGACAAGTGCTTGTTACCAGCAACACGAAACATCAGGGCAGCTAACCTCAAAGACAACATAGCAGTATTGGGAGGTGTGGCCTTTGGGAAGTGACCAAGTTATGGGAGCTCTGTCCTCATGGGTGGGATTGTTGTTGTTGTTAGGGGCCCTTGAGTTGGGTCCATCTCAGAGTGATCCTATGTATAACAGAAGGAAACATTCTCCTACACTGTCCCATTGCCTGCAACTGTAGCCCTGTGGCATTTGATTCCATCAGATCTTGGAAGCTAAGCGGGGTCGGGCCTGGTTAGTACTTGGATGGGAGACCGCCTGGGAACACCAAGTGCTGTAGGCTTGGAAGAAGGACCTGGCAATCCACACCCAAGAATCCATCTGGGTTGAAAACCCTATGAACAGCAGAGAAGCACTGACAATGGTGTTTCCCCTGTTGTATGTAGGGTCACTATGAGTTGGATACTGACTCTATGGTACCCAACAACAACAACAACACTGTCCCATGCCCGGCACTATGTCAGTGCTTCTCTGTTATTCATAAGGTTTTCAATGGCTGATTGTTTCAGGAGGAGGCTGCCAGGTCCTTCTCCCAAGCCTACAGCACCTTGTGTCCCCAGGAGGTCTCCCATCCAAGTACTAACCAGACCCAAACCTACTTCTTGTTGTCAGATGCTGTTGAGTCAGTGTCTGACTCATAGCAACCCTAGGTACAACAGGCAAAACACTACTGTCAGTGCTTCTCTGCTATTCATAGGGTTTTCAATGGCTGATTGCTTTTTGCGAGTGAGTTGCTGAGTCCGTCTCCCAAGCCTTCAGTACCTGGTGTCCCCAGGCAGTCTCCCATCCAAGTACTAATCCAGGCCTGACCCTGCTTAGCTTCTGAGATATGACAGGATAGGATGCCACAGTACTATGGTCTGACCCTACTTAGCTTCCAAGAACTAAGGAGATCAGACTCTTCACTTTTGCTTTGTACAAATCAGCATATGTGCAAGGCCTGCACATGGTATTTGGCTATTATATCCCCTAAAGGTCTTAGTCTAGATCAGTCTTCCTTTTTCTTTCTTCCTTTAGCTCCCCTCCCTTTGACTTGTTACAGAGAGGCTAGGTCACGTGTCCTGGAGAATGTTGCACGCTCTGCATTTATCTGTTTGCTTCCTTGCGGCATCGTGAGCCTGTTCCTCTGTCCCCCATACTTCCCCATAAGCAGACCTAAGTTGCAGAGGTTTGCTTAGATTCAGGTTCAACTTTTTAAGACAAGAATATTTCCTAGGGGGCGCTGTGTGTGCTCACACGTCACCAGGAGGCACGCGTGTCTGGTTGAACACAGGCCGTTGGTTGCAAAAGCCAGCCCTTGGTAAGGAAAGGAACTGACTCAGGCATCACTTTCAGACGTAGGTGAAATTGTGATGATGTAAGAACAAAGCTCTTGGCTGGGGGCCGTGGTGCACATCTATAATCCCAGCATTTTGGGAAATGGAGGCAGGAAGATTGCAAGTTTGAGGCCAGAGGCAGCCTGCACAATCTTGAGAGGCACTGTCTCAAAATAAAAAATAAAAAAAGAGGCGGGGGGCAGCTCGGTGGTGGAGCGCTTGCCTAGCACATGGAAGGCCCTGGGTTCAACCTCTCAGTACTGGGGTAAAAAAAGGGGGGGGAGCTCTTGGCTTCTAAAATTAGAAAGGGATGTTCCAGGCTGGGGTGGGGATAATTGGAGGAGAAGTGGGTGTGGAAATATTTGATCCTGAGAACAAAAGGGGGGCTGGACCCCCCCATCAGCCAAATCCAAGTTGAGGAAAAGGTTTGTGGGATGGAAGAATATAGGAAGCTTGTACTTCTTATTCCAGACAGATGCGGAAGGGTCAGCGAGACCTCAGAGAGCAAGCGGCCTGTGTGAGTCGGGTGGTGTCTAGGTGGGTCTGATTTCAGCAGCCTCACAGAGTCCCCTGCACTGTCGGTGCCATGGAGAAAGCAGAGGGGACCCATGCCCTCCTGCACCCTCCCTCTCCCCAGTCTTGGGCCAGATTGGCCTCTGGGGAGACTGAATTCAGGCACTTGGCCAATGAGTCCATCACTCGTGCCTCTGGAATGAAACTCCAGCAACTCTGGACACTGGAGCTTGGGGGAGCTTCATGGTTGGTGACCCTGGAGGGTGAAGAGCACAGTGTCTGGGCATGGGAGATCTGCATTCAGGACTCTTCAGACCTCTGCCCATGTGTCTCTTCATTGAGCTGGTCTTGATTTGCTTCTTTTATAATCAAACTTAATTGTTAAGTATAGTGCTTTCCTGATTTCTGAGACTTGCCAGTGAATTACTGAGCCTGAAAGGGATCATAGGAACCCCCGAGTTTGGAGGCGATCAATCAGAGGTGAGGATGGCTTAGGGACCTCCAAACTATGGCTGGTGTCTGCAGTAAGAGTAGCCTGGTGGGTTGGACACAGTGACACATGACTATAATCCCAACAACTAGGGAGGCTCAGGCAGGAGGATGACAGGTTTGAGGCCAGAGGCAGCCTATACAACTTAGTGAGACCCTGTCTCAAAATAAAAAGTGAAAAATGGGTTGAAAGTGCAGCTCAGTGGTAGAGCACTTGCAAAGCATGTGTGCGGCCCTGAGTTCGATCCCCTAGTATCAACATAAAACAAAACAAGACAAAACAAACAAACAAAAACCAGAGGAGTCTTGTGGAGGATTTGTGGGGGCTGTGTGAACTCTGGTGGCCAGTACTGGCATTGTCCTGCACGACACCAGCTGGTTTCAGAATAGTTACAAAAAATAAAATTGAACACTCTGAAATGGGACCCTAGGACCTCCTAGGTTTCCTGGAATTTTAAGAAACAGAGGCAGGTAAAGTACTTTTCATGGTGCCTGGGGTACAGAAGATCCTTGGTAAATGTCCACGCTCTTGTTGTTTTATTCCTTTTTGTGTGTGTGTGTGTGTTACTGGGGGTTGAACCCAGGGCCTCGCACTTGCATGCTCTGCAAGTGCTGGACCACTGAGCTGCACCCTCAGCCCATCCTTTTACTTTTTGAGACAGGGTCTCGCTAAGTTACACAGGCTGCCTCTGGTCTTGAACTTGCGATCCTCCTGTCTCTGCCTCCCGAGCTGCGGGGATTTCAGGTGTGCGCCACCGCACCTGGCTTACTAACTTTTTGGGGAGAGAAAGTCTTGATCTATGCCTTTCATTAGGCATATTGATATTCTTTCATCCCACCACATCATCTTCTTTTCCACGCAGGATGGGAGGAGAGACAGGAAATAGTCCTGGAAGAGTCATCTCCAGCTCTTATCCTTTTATAATCTTTCTTTCACTCATTCACCCACTAATTAATTTATTCACAAACTGTACCTACTATGGGCCTGGTTCTACCTCCAGGGGGAGGTGAAAGTTCCCATCTCTCTGATGTTTACCTACTGTGTGTTGGGGTCAGAGTGAGGAAACCAATTCTATACAATGAACACAAAGAATAAATCACTGATATCATAGGTCAAAGGATGATAAGCGTTATGGGGTAAAATGGAGCGGAGTGAAAGGGTGGAGGGCTGGGTGGGAGAGGTTACGATTTTCAATAGAGAGATTGAGACAGATCTCGTTGAGAAGGTGACATCTGGGCAAAGACTCAGGGAGGCAAGGGAGCCAGGCATGAGGACATGGAGGGATGCATGTTCCACGGAGAGCAAACAGCCAGAGACCCCGAGTGTTTGAGGACCTGGGCAGGGTTGACGTGCCTGAGTGTAGTCAGCCAGGGAGAGAGTCAGTCATAGGTCTGGGGAGAGGGCGTGGTCAGGAGCAGACTGTGTATGGTCTGGGAGCAAGTAAGGACTTTGGCATTGACTCTGAGTGTAATAGAGGAGCCCTGGAGGGTTGGGAGTAGAAAGCAAAGCTGATCTGAGATAGGTTTTAACTTTTTCTTTTTTTTTGGTGAGGGTAGTTCGACCAAGGCCCTCACATACACTAGGTAAGGGCTTTACCACTGAGCCGTACCCTGAACCCCTTTTATATTTTTTATTTTGAGACAGGGTCTCGCTAAGTTGCACAGGCTGCCTCTGGCCTCAAGCCTGTAATCCTCCTGCCTCCCGAGTCACTGGGATCCCAGGCCTGTGCCACGGTGCCTGGCTTGCATTGGGTTTTTAAAGGTCTGTTATAATCAACACCCATGGAAGCAGCAGTCAAGAAATCAAAAGACACATTGCTCTAGCTAAAGCTGTGGCAGAAGATCTCTTTAAAGTATTGAAAAGCAAAGATGTCACATTGAAGATGAAGGTGCGTCTGACCCATCCCATGGTATTTTCAGTCACACCATATGGTTGTGAAAGCTGGATATTGAAAAAGGGAGACAAGAAAAGAATTGATGCTTTTGAATTGTGGTGCTGGAGACATCTATTGAATATACCATGGACTGCCAAAAGAACCAACAGATCTGTCCTAGAAGAAGTACAACCAGAGTGCTCCTTGGAAGCAAGAATGGCCAGACTGCATCTTACATATTTCGGACATGTAGTTAGGAGAGATCAATGCCTGGAGAAAGACATCATGTTTGGGAGAGTGGCAGGTCAACGTAAAAAAGGAAAACCCTCCACCAGATGGATTGACACAGTGTCTGCAACAATGGGCTTAAATATAAATAAGATCGTGTGCCTGGCACAGAATCGAGAAGTGTTTCGATCTGCTGTACATAGGGTCGCTATGAGTCAGACTCAACTTGATGGCACCTAACAACAACAACATTCTGTTGCTGTGTTAACAGACTTCACAGGGTGGAGAGATCAGCGAGGTTGGTGTAAGTTCCGGGTATGACACAGCTGTGGCCCAGATGGATGTGGCAGTGGAAGTGTGGGAAGCGGTCATGTTCTGGATATATGTGGTGTGATTAAAAAAATACAGTGAATGCTGCTGCCGTGTGCCATCCAATGGGAAGGCAGGGATCTTCTGTGAGGAAGTGGCTTGTGGAATCTTAGCGACAGTGAGTGACAAGTGTCAACTACGGTTCTGAGACTGAGACCAAGACTCAGAGTTCTCCACAGAGAGCAGCCAGTGCTCCTCCTGCAAAAAAAGTGCAGCAAGATCCAGCATCGAGGTTGATGTTAATGGTGGTTTTGATCTTGATGGAACGGTGTGAGGAGAGTTCATACCTAGGAGTACTATGGTGAACTCTGAGCATTTAAGAAATGATGTGCATTGAAAATGGCCTGAGGAGAGGGCCAAACATTTTCAACCTCCATATTGGCAATGCTCCGTGTCATGCATTGCTTCTGTGGAATAAAAACATTGCTGTGTGTGCTCATCTACCTCATTCACTGGATCTGGCACCATGCGACTTCTGGCTTTTCCTCAAAGTCAAAATGACTGTGAAAGGTAAATGGACTGAATGGATTCAGGACATAGAGGCAGCCATGAGGAGCAACTGAAGACATTGACAAAAGAGGACTTCCGGACATGCTTCAGAAAGTGGCGAGAACAATGGGATAAACGTGTTCAAAGCCAGGGGGAGTATTCTGAGGGGCACTGATGGCACTGTGTCTTTTGCTATAATAGCTTTTTTAAATGTAAACACTCAAGAACATAGACGAAGATGCAGAGAACAGAATGATCATTACTAGAGGTTGGGGGTGGGAGAAATGAGATGATGGTCAAAGAGAAAAACTTGTAATTATTTCAAGGCTGAATTATATTCCATTATATATAAATAATTCCATGTATAATATATATATATATATATATATAATTGAATATATATGAGGAATTATATATATAATGGAATATATATATATATATATATATATATATATATATATATATATATGTTTCATCATGTTGGGATTCCTAGAGAGTACCACCATGATAGGGGCCTATATAGCCTACGTGGAGGACCAACATCTATCCTCCAGGGCATAGGAGCCCTGGGAATAGAGAGGACCACAGTGGCAGGGGCCCCTCTGGCCTGCTTGGTGGTCCAACATCTATCCTCCAAGGCCGGTGACCCTTGGCCTACATCCTGGTCCTTCACTCCTCCCCCTCCCATTGACTGACCAAAGATGGCCCCTGACCAGGCCAGCTCTGACACAGCCATCTCTACCTTGATTGTCCATCAGGACCCTCTTGATTGGTCAATAAGGGAAACCTACTGATTGGACTGGCCCGTGAGTAACCCACCTATCAAAATTGCACCCCAAATTCACCTTCGTTGAATAACTGCCCCACCTGGCAGGTATGACAGGTAAACTGTCATACCTGTCAGGGAATGCACCCTGATTGGCTACCTCCTGGCACACACCCCATTCTGCAAAAGCTACATAAACAGGCCACTGGTCACCCCCTAAACATCCTGTTGTTCTCCACCTGATATCCAGGCCCCATCACCTTGAACCAGCGCACCCTAATGCTTTGGCAGACCTTCAAGCAAGACTCTGTGTCAAGCTCAAGGGCCCCAAAGAGCCAAAGGCACCTAGCAAGACATGAAGAGCTCCCCAACTCTGCCCAAGCCTGGGAAGGAGGGGAGAAAGCAGGCGAGCTGCGAGAGGCAAGACCAGTGGACCTCTGGCACAGTCCAGATACCACCAGAGCTGCTTAGCATAATATCTTAAAGCATAATATCTTAAAACACCATTGAAGCAGCAGCATCCTGTGCTGTTAGTTTCTGAGCTGCCACTTTTAAAAGACTGCTTGCTGGTTGCTCCTTAATAAAAGTTCCTGTTCTGTTTTGTTAAGAAGGCTCCTGAAGTCCTTCTTTTGGTGTCACCAACCAGGCTCTTACCCTAACCCCGAGGGTCCTGGGACATAACTGGTGTCAGGGCAAGGCTCCAAGGCCATAGCCGGGCCGGAGCTGAACCCCGACAACATCACAATTTGTAGAAAACTGTATGGAGTTTCTTCAAAAACATAGAAATAGAACTACCATATGATTTAGCTGTACTTCTGGGAATATACTTACAGCAAATAAACTAGTCCCTCCAAGAGACATCTGTATTCCCATTTTCATTGCAGGATTATTCACAATAGCCAAGACATGGAAACAATCAGCAGATCACTATAAATTGGGAGCTGGGCTGGGGGGCGGGGCAATTCCTCAATGGGTGTGTTACCTTGGCTACATTATGTACCTTTCCCAGGCTTTGATTTCCACAGCCTTATAGTGAAAAAAATACCAATGAATGACTATCTTAGAGAGCAGAGACGAGGATTACATTGTTGTTGTTGTTAGGTGCCGTCGAGTTGGTATCTGACTCATAGTGACCCTCATAGGGTTTTCAATGGCTGAGTGCTTCGGGATTGCCTTGGGAGTGGATTACCAGGTCCTTCTCCCATTTTTGCGGTGCTGGGAATTGAACTCGGGACCTCAGAGACTGCAGCTCAGTGCTCTACCTACTGAGCTAAATCCCAGCCCGAGGATTACATTAGATGACTTTTATATTTCTACTCAGTAAATGGTCGTTGCAATTGGCAAACTAAGACTATTAATTGTCTTATGTGACCGTACCTATGTGTATGTACATAGACACATAAGTATGTTTTGTTAATGCAGAGAACAATTAAAAGTTAGTTTAAATTTTAAGTCCATCTTTTGAAGTTGAGCTTTATCTTCCTAAATTACTTCTGTTTGAGTGATTAGAAAAAAAGTGCCTATGTGCTGTTTTCTCTTAAATCCAGCTACCCTCCTCCAAAAATATGAAATTCATTGCACTGAAGTTTCAAGGTCATTTTGGAACGCACTTGGAAATCCAGTCTCAGCATTTGTGGAGTGGTTTTTTTTTTTTTTTGCTTGCTCAAATCCCAGGCTGATTTTCTTTTTGAAAACCTATTGCTGATCTCTTTGATAGGACAACCTGATCTTTTGAATAGCATTTGGGAGCCCCTTAGAATATCCAAACATGCTTACTTGTTTTATCTTTTAGATGAATGAGACTTATTTGAATATTATGCCATTTGTTGTTGTTGTTGTTAGGTGCCATCGAGTCGGTATCCGACTCATAGCGACCCTCATAGGGTTTTCCATGGCTGACTGTTTCGGGATTGCCTTGGGAGTGGATTGCCAGGTCCTGCTCCCATTTTTGCGGTGCTGGGAATTGAACTTGGGACCTCAGAGACTGCAGCGCAGCGCTCTACCAACTGAGCTAAATCCCAGCCCATTATGCCATTTAGATGGTAAATATTTAGGTACTTAGCTGTCTTTTGAAATTAGAGTCAAGGTTTAAATTTCCAAGTAAGTGATTTAAATCATTTTTTCACAACTGAATTTCCAAATACCGTAAGAAAGGCATAGAATAAAAGCCTTCACAAATGGTCAGACCCAAACATGGAGGATGCTCTTTAACATGAACATCATTAACAGTAAGGGCATACACGTTTACTTCCTCTCGCCCTCATTCTGTGCACGATACTTGCTGTAATGCGACTTTGCTAGAAATTGCTTGTTAATATCTTCCTCTATACTCTGAAAAAGGTTTCTCGAGAGCCTGTGTGTTAGTCCATTTTCTGCCTCTGTTTAGTCCATTTTCTGTTGCTATAACAGAATACTTGACACGAGGTAATTTATAAAGCATTGAGGTTTATTTGGTTCTTGGTTCTGGAGTCTGGGCAGTACAAGAGCATGGTGCTGGCACCTGCTTGGGAACTTTGTGCTGCATCATAGCTTGGTGGGAATATTCAAACCATTGTTGTTGTTGTTTGTTGTTTGGTGCTGTCAAGTCTGTATCCGACTCATAGTGACCCTGCATACAACAGGTGAAATACTATGTCAGTGCTTCTCTGTTGTTCATAGGGTTTTCAATGGTGGATTTATTTTTGGGAGTGGGTTGACAGGTCCTTCTCCCAAGCCTACAGCACCTGGTGTTCCCAGGCGGTCTCCCATCCAAGTACTAACCAGGTCTGACCCTGTTTAGTTTCCGAGATCTGATGGGATCGGATGCCACAGGGCTATGGCTGCAGGCATTCAAACCGTAGCAGCTACATATTGAAACATTGTCTTTAGGATTGGGTACTAATTTTTTCTTTTTAACCAGTTCCTTTGAGGGAGTAGTGTAATATACTATCAGTCATTTTTTGGTAGCATAGAAAGTCCTTGAACATGGCTTTGTGAATTTCGTACTTTTTCAACTGGACCCGTGGGAGCTATGGCTTTAATGGGATACACCAACATTGTGAGTTGTCTTATATTTTTCTAAAATTTCTGCCTCATCAATTATACCTTTCCTAGGATATGAGTGCCTGCAGCCGTACCACTATGGCATCTGATACTGTCATATCTCGGAAGCTAAGCAGGGTCAGGCTAGGTAGTACTTGGATGGGAGATCACCTGGGAACACCAGGTGCTGTAGGCTTGGGAGAAGGACCCCGCAACCCATTCACAAAAACCAATCAGCCATGGCAAACCCTGTGAATAGCAGAGAAGCACTAACAAAAGTGTTTCACCTATTGTACATAGGGTTGCTACGAGCCAGACACTGACTTGACAGCACCTAACAACAACAGGACATGAGTAATAAAAATATTTTATAATGGAAAATTTAAAACATTTTTAAAAATTTCAAAAGTAGAGGGACTGGCTTTATGAATTTTCTATGTGCCTATCAGTTAGCTCTTGTCTCACCTATAATCCTAGTCTACTGAGGTTTTGAAGCTAATCCAGAGTTTATGTAATTTCATCCATAAATGCCTATAAAATGAAAGAGAGGAACCTTTTAAAAGCATAACAATACAGAGAAAAGGCAATTTTTTTTTTCTGGTACTGAGGATTGAACCCAGGGCCTTGCACTTGCATGCTTTGCAAATGCTGGACCACTGAGCTGCATCCCCAGCCCATTTTTTTACTTTTTGAGACAGAGTCTCACTAAATTATGCAGATTGCCTCTGGTCTCAAACTTGCGATCCTCCTGCCTCCGCCTCCTGCCTCCCGAGCCGCTGGGATTACTGGCGTGCGCCACTGGGCCGGGCTAGAAAAGGCAATTTATGGAGTGGTGCTAACTCTATCATTATTTTGCTACTATTGACTTGCTACTTGCGACCTCTGGCTCCATGCAATAAAACAGCATTCATACATTAGCTACTGTGTGTCTTTGACCTGGGAGTGTGTTTTGAAAAGACTACTTAATCAACAAATATTTGCTCATTTCTATTATGAGCCAAGAATGTGCTATATATACATTGGCCATTCAGAGACAAAACACTCCAAGCTGGGAGAGAATCAGGCAAATTGACCTTTATCCAAGTACAAATACCAATATAAATATACAATACAAATACAGTGGCTGGGAGGGTAGCTCAGTGCTAGAGCTCTTGCCTAGCATGTGCAAGGCCCTAGGTTTGATCTTCAATACTGTAAAAAAGAAAAGAAAAGAGAAGAAATGATAAAAGAAAAAACCAAATACTGCTTGAGCTGCTCTGCATCAGGTATGTCCAACCCGTGACCCAAGACCCACATGTGGCCTAGGGTAGCCAGGAATACTGCCCCACAAAATCGTTTAACATCATGTGTCTTTTTAGTGTTCATTTTCTTTGTGTCCTCCCCCCTTTACTGTGTATATGCACTAATTACATAATTTATGTGTGACCCAATTGCTCTTTACTCAATGAGGCCCAGGGAAGCCAAAAGGCTGGGCACCCCTGCTCTAGATGTTCTGTGGCAGAGAGGTTTACAGTTGCTTTGTGTCAGGGAGCTATTTCTTTCTCTTGTGTACAATTTAAAAATGCACCTTGTGGGTATCTCAGAGGTTCTGTGCTTGCCTAGTATGCAGAAGGCCCTGGGGTCCACTCCTAGCAACCTCCCCACCCCAAACACACACACCACCTTGATCCTGATCAAATTTCAGTGTTGATAATGAATTAATTTGTGATCTATAATATGTAGCCTGTTTTAGATGTCTACAGGCTTTTTACCAACTAACTAACTAATGAAGATGTTAGCAGGGCACGGTGGCACACACCTCTAATCCCAGTGATTTGGGAGGTGGAGGCAGGAGGGGCACAGGTTCGAGGCCAGAGGCAGGCTGGATAATTTAGCAAGACCCTGACTTAAGATACAAAATAAAAAAGGGCAGAGGGTGCAGCTCAGCTGGAAAGCTCTTGGAAAGTATGCGTGAAGTCCTGAGTTCTGCCCTGACGTACCGCAAAATAAATAAATAAATAAATAAATAAATAAATAAATAAATAAATAAAAAAAAGATGCCTTCCTGATGCCTGTGAGCCCAGTAAGAAGCCTGACTATTTCCCCTACAGAGCCCCTCCCAGCCCTGCACATTGTCTCTTTGGTAAGGCAGCAGCAACACAATGAATTCCATTCTTGGGACTCAGAGCAAGGATGAGAGAGGGAACAGGCAGAGCAGACGCCTGGGAGGGGCAGGGCTGACCCCTTGGGGACTCAGCATGACTGGGGTCCCATAGCCTCCCTGGGCCCCATAGCTTCCCTGGGTGGGGGGAGGTGCCACTAGCTACGGAGATGGGAAGATTAGTGGTTGAAAAGCTGCCAACTGCCTGTGTGACACCACACACACACACACACACACACACACACACACACACACACGCACACTCAAGTCTCTCAGTCTCTGGGAGTTTTAGGTTTATCATATGAGCTCCTATTGGCCTAGGCCAGGCAGGTGGTGGTAGCTTCAGAGGCGGAAGTCCTTCCCTCTTTCTCCTGACCGCCTTTCCCTTGGTTCCTCCTAAGGCCCCTGCAGAGTCAGAGGCCCAGGTGGTGTTAGAAGCTGCTGTTCTCTGGCCCAGGGAGGGCAGGGGCTTCTGGATTAGGGCTGGAGAGGTGGCCCGCCCCTGGATGGCTCTGTCCCTCCCTTCTCTTCCTCCTCTCAGGGCTGGGGACTCCAGCATGGACTGCAGGCCAGGGCCTGGGTACAGCTGTGTGTGCTTCGCCCCTAGAGGCCCTGGGCACTGTCTGGGGCCCAGTTCCTGAGCCTCCGAGCTGGTTAATTAACACTGGTGCCCAGGAAGCCCCATCTGTTCCCAGCACTTTGGCAGAATCCCCCTCCCCCGAGGTATCCCTGGGGATGTTCCTGCCCTAAGTGCCTTGTCACAGGACCATAAGTCAGTTGTCACAATCTAGGTAAAGCCTGCTCTCTACCCTGCCCGCAGGATAGGTAGGGACAGGTGGTGGGGAGGTTAAGGATCAAGGGGGCTCCTATGGTGATTGGGGACCCTTCCCTTTGCTGGGCTCAGACCCTGGGGCTACTGCCCTCAGTTGTTCAATGCAGGCAACAGCCCCCATCCCTAGGTTGTCTTTAGGATGATTTTTGCATATTAGTGGGGGTGTCCTGAACGCAGAGCCTGAGACAAGAGTTTGACTGTAGGTTGTTTACCTGTGGGGGCTCCAGGAAGCAGGAGTGAGAGAGAAGCAGGCTAGAAGCAAAGAGAGAGGCAAAGCCCATTCCTGAGTTTGCAGCTGGAGGGAACAGCGGTCTTGGAGCCAAGAAATACATTCTTAGGAGGGCAGCTGCCCGGATTGGTTCAGAATGCTTGATGTCTTTGCAGGTGCACCTGCCATCAACCAAACGGGTCTGTGAGGGCTGCCGGGAATCCAGCATGTCTCCAGCTACAGAGAAATGTGTCCTAATCCAGACAGTGGGCCTAGAGTTCTTCTACTTAAAGTGACTTCAATTTTTCCGATGTAGTAAACATAGGCTGAGCACCTGCTATTGTCTGAAATGGAATCTAAGACATTAGGGACAGTCAGTTATTTTAAGAAAAGCTCTAAGAAGAAAGCTGGGCTGGGATTTAGCTCAGTTGGTAGAGCGCTGCGCTGCAGTCTCTGAGGTCCTGAGTTCAATTTCCAGCACCACAAAAATGGGAGAAGGGCCTGACAATCCACTCCTAAGGCAATCCCGAAACAGTCAGCCATTGAAAACCCTATGAGGGTTGCTATGAGTCAGATACCGACTCGACGGCACCTAACAACAACAACAACAAGAAAGCTACCAAGAAAGCTATGAAGCACTATGAAGTGCAGACAGTTAAGGGCTCAGGATATAGTTGAATCGTAGAGGGTTTAATTGTATAGCATGCACAAGGCCCTGGGTTTGATTCCAACACTGCAAAAATACATACATACATACATACATACATAAAAGAAAGCTGCATATGTTGGCACACCCCTGTAATCCCAGCACTCTGGAGGTGGAGGCAGGAGGGTAGAAAACTTGAGGCCAACTGCACTGCCAACCAGGCAGTGAGATTCTGTCTCCAAAAAACCCTTTCAAGGTAGGATTCACATCTATTTTTTTTATTGGAAATTTTTACTGTACAACTTAATGTGATTCATTCAGACATGCATTTCATTGTGACAGTTCCATATATGCATCTTGTTGTACATTGCACAGATAAGTTCCCTCTTACCCTCTTGTGCACTTCCTCCCCCTGTCTCCCCCTCCCCCCCACCAAAGACCTCTCTTCCATTTGCTTGTCTTTCTGTGGTAATATTTTTATATATATCCTTGGGTCCCAATTATGTTTAAGATTGAAACTTTTTCTCTAGTGAACTATCTTTTTACATTGTTAGTACTATTATATGAATTTTCTAGCTCATCTGTATTATTACCATTCTTTAGTATTATTGGTGTTATTATAATTACTTCCAGGACTATTAAAGTTGGGCTGTTCACCCTAGGTCACCCTGTCCTCCATTCCTCACTCCTCCTTGGTCCTCTTCTCCCCCCTCTCCTCTCCCAGGATTTCCTCCTTTTGCTAGATCCCTCTCTCCTTCTTTTGCGGTCCCCAAATTGTCCCTTCTCCGCTAGGTTGATTTTAGCTTTTTTAAAATTGTATTCCAACCTCTGCATAGGATTTTTTCCTTCTTATAATTTTGATTCAGCTCCCACATATGAATGAAAACGTGGTAAAATGGATGGAATTGGATATAATTATTTTAAGTGAATGAACACAAGCTCAGAAAGAGAAATACCACATGTTCTCACTCATATGTGGGAGCTGAATCAAAATTACAGGAAGGGTTCACATCTATTTACCTCGAAATCTCCACTTTTAACACCGTGCCTGGCAGATAGCAGGTACCCAAGAACCACCCTGTGAGACCAACTTCAAGTTCAACCCCTCTTCATGCAAACTTTATGTTGGCCACGTTTCTCACGCTTGGTGGTCCCGGGGGATACTGGGCTGTGGAGAACCACTGGGAGGCAGGAGGAGAAGGGCCGTGGGATTTGTCCTCAGCTGCCAGGGCAGGAGATGGTCAGGTCCCACCTAGGACTCGCTTTGCATGAGCACTGCCCCCACGGCATGGGCCCTTGCCTAGAGGCTTCTGTTTTTCTCTTCAAAAACGTCCACCCCACTTCCCATGACCAAAACCTGTATTTGTTTCTAAGGCTGCCGTAACAAAGTACCTCAACCTGGGGGCGCTGAAATCAATAAAAGTTTATGATCTCACATTTCTAGAGGCCAGAAGTCCACAATTAAGGTGTCCACAGGCCAGGCTCCTTCCACAGGCTCTAAGGAAGAATCCTTCCTTGCCCCTTCCAGCTTCTGGTAGTGGCCGTCCATCCTCACCTGCCTTGGCGTGGGGTTTCGTCATTCCAGGTTCTGATTCTGTCGTCACATGCCATATCCCCTTTGTGTGTCCATGTGGCTCAAATTTTCTTTTCCTTGGCTGGATGCCTATAGCTTCAGGACATTATGAGATTTAGCTGCGCTGGTCTTCTGCTGATCCAGTATGACTTCATCTTAATTTCATCACACCTACCGAGCCCTCATTTCCAAACAAGGCCACATTCACAGGGGCCAGGGCTTAGGACTTCAACATGCCTTTTCTTTGGGGCAGGGGATGCGTATCAATATTTCCTGATTTGTGGGGATATACGGTTCAGCTCCAACAATTATGATTCACTGAACACTTTCCATGTATCGGGGATTGTGTTAGGTATGAAGGTGTGTTAGGTATGAAGCACATGGAATCACATTTAGTTTTCTCTCTCATCCTGCCAGGTAAGGAGTGGAGCCATTCTGATTTCCTGTTTGAGGCTACTGAAGCTTTGCAACATCTCCCAGCAATCAAGAAATAAGACCACTCTATGGTGTGTGTTGGACACCATCAACTCCCTCGGTCAGTGTGAACCAGATACTTTTTTAGGGGGGAATAGAAAAAATGGGGACCGGGTGCTTCCCTTCCGCAAGCTTACATCCTGTTATTATCATATTATCTCTCATGGATGGGGTCAGCATCAAAATATCTGAAGGAAAATTATGAATTTGTATAAGGTAAGTTAGATACGCAATGGGGAATAGAGCATCTCAGAGCCTGAAGTTGAGCAAGGCCTGGGCTACTTTTATTTTCTGAAGACTTTTTGAACTATTAGGGGGGATAGAGAAAGGAAAAAGAGAAAAGAAAAAGAAAGGGATGTTCAAACAGGGTTATATAAAGTGAGAGATATTTCACATGCTTCTTGTTCTTGTTGGGGGCCGTTGAATTGGTGTCCTGCTCATAGTGACCCTATGTACAAAAATCGAAACACTATTGTCAGTGCTTCTCTGCTAGGGTTTTCAATGGCTGATTGATTTTTGGGAGCTGGCTGCTGGGTCCTTCTCCCAAGCCTATAGCACCTGGTGTTCCCAGGTGGTCTCCCATCCAAGCACTAACCAGGCCCGATCCTGCTTAGCTTCTGAGATCTGAAGGGATCAGACGCCACAATGGTACAACTTCAGGCTTACATGAAGCAAATAAACCTTTTGGTGTGTCAAGAATACAATGTCAGAGCATTTGGCCTCAGATGGACAGAATGTGAAGAACCTGGGAAGTGGAGACTTCTGGGCTGGTGAAATGAACACTGAACCACAGAGAAGAGCTGCATTAGCAGTCCATGGTGGTCAGACAACAGGATAAGGAGAAGCACCTCTGCCCGCCATTTTGCTGGGAGGACTGACAATTTCCCACGACACAGTAACCAGGGAGGATGGGCTGGATGACGTGAGGGCCAGAAAGGGGAAGTGTCCACCCAGAGCAGGCTCCCAAAGTGGTTGATGATCCCATTTCTTTAGCTTTTGGCCATTTCATGGGTGCTGGTTCTTGAGAGCTGGGGAGTCAGTTCAAGAGACAGGGAGGGTGAGGCTCATGTGCCAGGTTGGGTGGAGTGTGTGCCATTGTGCTGACCCTGAGGAACAGAGAAACGAAGCTACTGCTTGTTGTTGGGGGAAGATAAAGCCAAGAAGCATCTGTAGAGCTTCACCTACTAAACATCTCTTGTCCTTGTCGAACCTGTTGCCTTGCCATTTATTTCAGCTAATATTGCTGTGCAACAGGTCACTCCAAAACTTAGTGGCTTAAACAACAGCCACCATTTTATTATCTCTCTCACTTTCAGTTGAGAAGTTCAGCTGAGGGGGAGGTCTCTCATGTAGTTGTAGTCAGATTGTGGCGAGAGCTAGAAATCAGTGGTCTGGGGAAGATGGAGCTGGTTGCAATCTCTTTCTCCCTCTTCCTATATGCTCACATGACTTCCAGGAGGCCTTTCAATGTAGAACTGGTTGGGCTTCCTCACAACATGGCTGCTTCATGGCTTTTTCAGAGCATGGTGTCTCAGGTCCTAGCATAAACGTTCCAGAAGATAGGGTGGAAGCAGCACCACTTTTTATGATTCAGCCCTAAGAGTCACGCAGTATCACTTGCCTCGGGGACTATTGGTTAGAAGTGAATTACAAACCTGCCTAGCTTCAAGGGGAATGAGTATAGCTATCCCTTTCTCAATGGAAGTAGCCTCTAAGTCCCACTATAGAAGATCTGGTGGGATGATAGACATCCTTATAGCCATTTTTGGTAATTTTAAATATACATAAAATAAATATAATATAAACATATTATATATAATATAAACATATATATGTAATATGTAGTATATATTTGCAGTTATATTTGTTGTTGTTGTTAGGTGTCGTCGAGTCATGTCCCACTCATAGCGACCCTCATAGGGTTTTCAATGGCAGATTGTTTCGGGATTGCCTTGGGAGTGGTTTGCCACATCCTTCTCCCATTTTTGCAGGTGCTGGGAAATCAAACTCAGGACCTCAGAGACTGCAGAGCAGCGCTCTACCAACTGAGCTAAATCGCAGCCCCTTACAGTTATATTTATATTATACTAATTATATGCACTAATTATATCAGTCATATCTAATTATATACAAATACAGTATATGCCACATATTAAATAAAAAAAAAACCATCATTTTAGAAACAAAGTTTCTCTGCTGATCAGCCTACTAGAGGTGGGGAAGTTGCCTTTCTTCTGCCCTCTCTCAAGGAGTTGAAGTCTTTCCTTTTGAAATTGAGTTGCGGGAGAGTCTCTCATCTTCTGAAAATATATCAAGTGACTTTAAGGCCTAAGCTATAAAGTAGCATTCTCTCAAATGTCACTTAAAGAGGTTTTTTCTTTTTTTTTTTTTGCTTGCTTATGTATGTGTCTGTCAGCTTGTCAGGCTGTGGGGGCTTGAGTGTTGCCATGATGCTGAAAGCTATGCCACTGGTATCCCAGATATCAGCAGGGCCACCCATGATGAACAGGTTTCAGCTAAGCTTCTGGACTAAGACAGAATAGGAAGAAGAACCCGACAACAACCCACTACTGAAATAATTCGCCATTGAAAACCCTGTGAATAGCAGAGAAGCACTCTCAAATACAGTGCCAGAAAATGAGCCCTCCAGGCTGGAAGGCATTCAAGAGACAACTGGGGAAGAGTTGCCTCCTCCCAAAGTAGAGTCAACCTTAATGATGGGAATGGAGTAAAGTCCCTGGGACCTCCAGTTACTGATGTAGCACAAATCAAAATGAGAACAAATGTGGTGACTGCAACAATAGGTTCAAACTTAAAGTGTTCATGTGCATGGCACAGTATTGGGTAATGTTTTGTTCTGCTGTACATAGGGTCACTATGAGTCAGACCCAACTGAATGGCAACAGCAACAACAATATGCATTGATGGATATGTCACAAATACTTCTTCCTATCTTATAGATGGGGAAACTGAGGCTCCCAGAAGAGACCCAGGACCCAGCATAGAACCCAACTGGAGCTAACCAAAATTTAGCATGTCTAGTTTGCTATCCCCATGGCAGTGGGGAAGCTGATTCGTTCTCAGGAGCCATTTTGCAGTATCTGGGCGCTGCTCTAAAGCTCCCATGAAACTGAGGGCAGTTTGCTGCCTTGACAGAAGCCCCTCAGTGGTTCCCCAGCACCAACAAGGTCAGGTCTAAATCTCTCTACAGGACATTCAGGGCCCTCCATGATGGGATGCGCACGCATATCTTCATACACGTGCACACATCATTCCTGAAAGCTAATTCACGCCTGTTGGAAACTGATGGACATTGGGTAAAGGCAATGGTTTCCAGAAAGCCCGCTGCCCCCCATCTGCACCCCACCGTCTCTTCCTTGAAGAGCTCTTTGGGGTTCTAACAAAGGAGAGAGCCCCGCTCTGAAATCTCCTTTGTTTGCGCAGGCACGAGGCTGAAAGCAAATCGCTACACCAGCTGGGCTGCCAGTAAGAGTGATGGAGGTGAGGCCACGGGCTGCCGAGGAGGCCAGGGAAGTCTTGGGGAAGTTTTCCATATGCTGAGGGGTTTCTGAAAGGCCTTGGAGCCAACGGGGCTCTCTCGGATAGGGCTTGTTCCATGCCGATCCAATAGGTCTCAAGTGGCCCAGAAAAATTTCACTACATTTTGTCCACCCGTGGATACCGTGACCTCCCGTGACCCAATCAGAGAGCTGTTTTGGCAATGCTTTCAGAAGGGACTGGAGCGGCCTGGGCCGCGGCCGAACTGACAGTGTTTGCTTTAATCAGGAATGATGGCTTCTGGTGGGCATCAGAGGCAGGTGGTACAGGGAGCCGTGAACTTTGTCACAGAGCAGTGACTTCTGTAAAATTCACAGCAGTTCCTTCCAGTCCTGTCGGAATGAGCAGGAGGGACTACAAATGTGTCCTGTGTGCTGCAAGGAATGATGGGAATGGAGTCTTATTTCAATCCCGGACTCACGGGAGGGAAGTTTGTATGGGCGAAATGTGGGTTGCTTTGGTTGTTTGAAGGTATTTTACTCTATTCTTTCATTTTGATATCTCAGATTAAATAAACTGAAATCAAGGAAACGTACAGTCTGTTTTCTGTTTCTATAACAGAGTATCAGAGACCGGATAACTTATAAAGAAAAAGGTTTCTTTTTGCTCAGAGTTCTGGAGTCTGGGAAGTTCATGATTAGGTGGGCACCTGTGGTGAGGGCTTTATACTGCTCCATGCCTGGGGGAAAATGGAAAGGCAAGTGGGTGCATGCAAAGAGAGAAAAGGGGGCCAACACCTACTGTAACTAAATCCTTCATGGGAGAAAATCATTAAGCCAATTCATGAGGATTCCACCTCTATGACCAAATGCCCCCTGGGACAGCCTCAAGGCTGTCAACACTCCTGCACTAAGGAATTAAGCCTCAGCATGAGTTTTGATGGGGACAAACCATGTCAAGACCCTACATTTCCAGTGTGTTGCAGTTAATCTATTTGGGGATGTGTCTTCTCAATTGTCACTGAACCTCCCGTGGTTGGTTAAGATACCTCCAGCATTCACGCAAAAGTGCCTAATTTCCAAAATGATATTAACTCAGAAGTGTCTAGAGACCTTGAGCTTTTGCTCAGTGTTTTAAACTGTGGGCTAGGATCAGCCAGGGCTGGGATTTAGCTCAGTGGGTAGAGCGCTGCGCTGCAGTCTCTGAGGCCCCGAGTTCAATTCTCAGCACCGCAAAAATGGGAGAAGGACCTGGCAATCCACTCCCAAGGCAATCCCGAAGCACTCAGCCATTGAAAACCCTATGAGGGTCGCTATGAGTCGGATACCCACTTGGCGGCACCTAACAACAACAACAACAACAACAACAGGATCAGCCAGTTCCTCTGGATTATCACTCCCTTGAGGGACTGCTAAGCCAGCTTTGAGTCGTCCATCCTTATGACCTGTCTGCAGCTATTTAGTCAACCACTTCAAAGTTCATGCTGTTTACACTTTGCTGCTTTCTTGTTAACCTGTCAGGCAAAGCCTAGGAGTCTCAGTTGTGTTTCTGGCAAGAGTACCCCTCCTCTTGGTGAATTCCACCTAATTTTGTTATTGTTGAGGTTGTTAGGAGCCATGGGCCTAAATGATTTTGGTAGAAATGGGAGCAAATTGAAAATGCTGTGATTTTGATGAAACTACATGAGATCAGTGATAAAATGTGGTAACCAGACCGAGCAGACATAAGGGTATATGAACCATAAGGGTATTTTTAAGACCGTCATTTCAACGACCACCACAGCCATTATGGGCACCTTGCGAGTTATGGCTAAAATTGATCCTACAATCAGCAAGTCCACGAAAGTGACTCTGATTACTCAAGTGGCGGCTTCTAGTTGTTTCTGATTCCACTATTTTTGCAGAGCACTGACTTTGGCTAAGCACGGTTCCTCTAAGATCTGGCTTGATTAAATTTTCTTCTACACCACAGGCTTAATTAGACTGGTGACTGAATCAAAATTCACAAAAATCGGAGACAAACCGCAGTCAAAAATTTCAAATGGAAAGGTTTAATTTAGTTAGACTTGTTGGCCTTTGGGTGAATGAGCAAAACAGACTTTTTTCCCACTTAGAACAGTGGTTCCTACCTTTGTGGGATTGTAACTCTTGCTTCCTGATTATTTAGCTTGTTGACATTTCCCTCTATTTTTAAAAGGGCTGTAGGATAGATAGAGAGGAGATGTGTCCATAAAGGTACCCGTATGGTTTAATTTAGGTAAGATGGATTACATTTTCTTTTGGAAATATTTTATTGTTTTTTTTAGGCCAGTTAAGGAATTTGGAGCTACTTTGGTTTTTTTATAAAGCTAAGATTTGAAATAGTCATTGCAGATGGATCAGCTGCACTATTTGGGCACCTGTCAAATAACTTCCCCCAACCCCTGAATATGGGAAAAGACAGGAGATACTCAAAGACTTATGCTTGACTGTGGTGCATGAGAAGCTGTAATTTAGATAAGGATCAGGCTATGTGTAATCCCACCTGGATATTTTATTATCCTCTGCTGTGAGCCTTAGCAAACATCTCTCTGGTCACCTGGCCAGAGGTGGTGTTGTACCATCTAAAAACTTTTCTTCCCCCCTTGGAACTTCTGACTCCCAGTGGGTTGTTGTTGTTGTTAGGTGCTGTTGAGTCGGTATCCGACTCATAGGTACCCTGTGTATAACATGCAAAGCACTATTGTCAGTGCTTCTCTGCTCTTCATAGGTTTTCAATGGCAGATTGATTTTTGGGAGTGGGTTGCCGGGTCCTTCTCCCAAGCCTACAGCACCTGGTGTTCCCAAGCAGTCTCCCTTCCAAGTATTAACCAGGCCTGAGTCTGCTTAGCTTCTAAGATCTGACGGGATCGGATGCCACAGGGCTCCTGCTGCAGGTGCACAGTGAGTATGCATCTGTGAATACCTGAAACCAAGACTACATTTTCCAGCCTCCTTGCTAATCCATGTGGTCAGGTGACTAATTTCTGTCCCATGGGTCAGGAGGTAGCAACAATAATGCAACAGCTTCTAAGAATCTTCTGTCTTAGTCCATTTTCTGTTGTTATAACACAGTATCACAGACTGGGTCAGTGATAAGCAATGAGGTTGATTTTGGCTTATGATTCTGGTCCAGGGTGGAGATGCCACATCTGCTGATGGTCTTCTTGCTAGTGGAGTCCACAGGCATCTTGGGATATCACATGGTGACTGACAGGGAGCATGAGAGATGTAGCCAAACTGGCTGTGATAGTGGAGCCACTCTCAAAATAACCCATTAATACATGAATCACGTGAATGGACGAATGCATTCATGAGGACAGAGCACTAATCACCTCTTAAATGCACCGCCTCTTACGAGGGGATTAAATTGCAGCATGACTGCTGGGCGCGGTGGTGCATGCCTTGTAATCCCAGCGGCTCCAGAGGTAGAGGTGGGAGGATAGCAAGTTCGAGACCAGAGGCAGTCTGTGTAATTTAGCTAGACCCTGTCTCAAAAAGTAAAAAAAAAAAAAAAAATTGCAGCATGAGTTTTGAAGGGGACAAATCATACTCAAACCACAGCTCCTTTTTTAAGAGGAAATGGACTCCAATTCTTCATCCCATTTTTCCTCCCCCTGCAACCTGTGGCTTAGAATGTGGACATGATGATTGGAGCTCCATTTTGCACCATGGGGATGAGAATTGTACCCCAGAAATGGAAGAGCAGGAAATCGGATAGAACCTAGATGCTAGGTGGTGATGGAAAAGCCAGGCCAACATCAGGATGCCCGTGTTGACAGTTTCCCATGACCACAGTAAACGTATGCTTTGTAATATTTGTTCAAGGTGTTTTACGGGCAATCAAACCTAATTTTAGTTTATGAATTCCTCTTTGTACCTCACCATTTGCTTGCTTATATGAACTTGCCCAGACCCCAGCCATTCTTCTTTATCAAGACATAGTTTTCTAGGAAGTTCAATTAGCTCAGAGTAATTTAGTGGCTATTTTGTACAACCTCAAATCATATGGCTGCCTTTTAACATGAGCTTTTCATATACTGTATACTAAAGAGAAGTTTTGCCTACAGCCGAACCACTGTGGTATCTGATCCCGTCAGCCCTTGGAAACTAAGCAGGGTCAGACCTGGTTAGTACTTGGATAGGAGACCACCTGGGAACACCAGGTGTTGTAGGCTTGGAGAAGGACCTGGCAACCCACTCCCAAATCAATCTGCCATTGAAAACCCTGTGAATAGCAGAGAAGCACTGACAATACTGTTTCATCTGGTCTGGTGTACATAGGGTTGCTATGAGTTAGACACCGACTTGGCAGCATCTAGCAACAACACCAACAAAGAGAAGTTTAAAAAACTTGTTTTCAAAAGAAATCCAGTCCTCTTTTCCCTGTTTCTGAGGATTCCTGATGTGTGTAAGTGGGTTGTAGGGGCAGTGAGCTTCCATTCTACTGGTTAATACCTGTTACCTCTTTCTCATAGTTAAAATAAAAAAAGAGAGATTCTCTAAAATGGTGAATTTATTGGAGAATGAACATTGCAATGAGAATACATATTCCATGGTAGTAAACTATGTGTGTATTTAGAGAAAGAGAAGCAAGTGTTTTTAAAAGAAAAATAAGGAAGTTTACTTCAGTTGTTTTGAAACAATTGTCTTTGGCTGTAAGGATCAATAATAAAGGTGGGTACTATTCCAAGGTTGGATGGGCAGTTGCTGGGCAGATTTCCCTGAAGTATTTTCTGGGTAAGGCTGCAGTGGCCTTTGTGCGAGCCTGGGGCTATGGCAGAGCCTGTGCTAATGGTTATCATCAGGCATATGTCCAGGAGATTCTTCCTTCATAACCTTCCAGCTTTGTTTATGTATTTTTGTTAGGGTTTGATGCAAGTGACGCCATTTTGTTTCTGACAGCTTTCATGCTACTCTGGCCCTTGGCTTTCTAATCTATCACATGTAAAGCCTTCCTTGTGCCATGCTGCCTGGCACCCTCTCCCCAGTGTGTGGACACGGTCCTCCTCCTCATTTCCCAGGCATCTCTGTTGTTGTTGCTGTTGTTAGGTGCTGTCGAGTTGGTATCTGACTCATAGTGACCATCATAGGGTTTTCAATGGCTGACTGTTTTGGGATTGCCTCGGGAGTGGATTGCCAGGCCCTTCTCCCATTTTTGTGGTGCTGGGAATTGAACTTGGGACCTCACAGACTGTAGCGCAGCACTCTACCCACTGAGCTAAAGTCAGCCATTGAAAACCCTATGAGGGTCACTATGAGTCGGATACTGACTCGACCAGTACCTAACAAACAACAGGCATCTCTAACATAATGCTAATGAAGTTTTAATGGATAGAGAATTTTTAAATTGAAAGCCTTGGAATGCCAAAGAATAATATGGCACAACCAAATTAAAAACTGTTGCTGTTGTTAAAGATCTTCATTTATGTCCATTCACTATTGGTTATGGTGGCTAGACTGGTGTGGGCTAATATTATCTGGAAGGTCACTTTTTTTTTTTTTTTTTTTTGAGACAGGGTCTTACTAAGTACCTCAGGCAGGCCTCAATCTTTCGATCCTCCTTGCCTCCGTCTCCTGAGTAGTGAGATTACAGATGTGTGGCACCATGCCTGGACACCTGAAAAGTCACTAACTTGTGTTTGCTATTGGTGCCCGTTGTTGGCTGAGATCTTAGTTGGGGCTGTCAGCTGGACAGCTCCACATGAACACTCCAGCTCTTTGTGGCCTGGGGTTCCTCTCACAACATGGTGTCCAGTTGTGAAAAGTGAGCTCTTTGAGGAGTGAGCCAGGCACAGGCTCTCTTATTTCTTATTACCTAGACTCAGAAATCATGCAGCATTACTTCCATTATCCATTCTACTCATCGAGGCAGTTACAAGGTCCTGCCCAAGTTCAAATTATCTCTCTACTCTCCATCTCTTGGTGGAGAGTGACAAGATTGTAGGAGAGCTTGTGAGCATGACATATTATTGTAGTCACTCTGAGAGAACTAAATCTACCACATTCACTATGAGACATTGGTTACTTGCCATCAGGCCCTTTGGCCCCAGCCTGCTCTTCTTCCTGGGTTGCTTTTTTCCAATGGGGGCCCCTTGCACTTCCTCTATTCTCAGGTTATTCCTTTCAACAAAGCTCTCCCATTTTGTGCCAACCCAGAGAAAATGGAACGCTCTAATTTTTTAAAAATTACACAGAGCCATTTTGCTCTCTTTGTCTTACTTTCCCCATGGCTAGCTTTACTCTTGACCCTCCCCTTCCTGACTTGTCATCTTTTATAATGAGAGACTTATTAGAGTATTAAAAGAACTCTAAAGACCAGTCATCTTTTCAAATAAAGTGGGCATAAACTATAGACACTATAAAAATAATATTTCAATTTCTTTCTCATATGTAGCTTGCTTTTTTAGGCACTGACCCACATATAGTTAATGACTTTGAGGAAGAGATAGAAAAATAAAGGGGTTTTGGAGTCAGACCACCAAATGAGAATCCTTATTTTACCATTTATTTGCTGTGCCTTTGGATAGGTACTTACCTGTTTTGGGTTTGTTTCCTTTTTTTTTTTTTTTTTTGCTATAAAAGTCAGATTAATATCACCTACTGTTCTGGAATGACTGTGAAAAGTAATGTGACAATACATGAAAAGTGCTTACTACCATAGGATGTGACCAAAAATGAAAGCTGTGGGTCTTATTAAGGCTGAGCTGGAGGGAGGGAGAAGGGAATAGAGAAGTTTTGTAAGTTGTTAATTTATAATAAATCCCCAAAGAGATGTTGCTTCAAAACCCTACTGATTAAAACATTTATTAACAGGGGAAAACTTCTTAGGGGAGAAATGGAATTTTTTTTTTAAGCATACAACTGATCTCGTAACATTTGAGCAAAGCTTAGAGGAGGGAATGGGCAGTAGAAGACAGTCCTTAATCTGTGGATTTTAGACAAGTCCTCCATCATGGCAGAGCCTGGCCTCACCATCTGTAAAAAGAAGAGTGTGTGTGGTCAGCCCTCCTGGATGTCATGTAACGTGGACATCTGTGCCTTTTATTTTATATTTTATTTTATCCTATGAATGAAAATGCCTGCAGCCATACCACTGTGGAGTCTGATCCTGTCAGATCTCAGAAGCTAAACAGGGTCGGACCTGGGTAGTACTTGGATGGGAGACCACTTGGGGAAACCAGGTGCTGTAGGCTTGGGAAAAGACCTGGCAACTCACTCAAACAAACAGACAAACAAATAAACAAACAAAAAAACCAATCACCCATTGAAAACCCTATGAACAGCAGAGAAGCTCTGACAATAGTGTTTCACCTGTTGTACATAGGGTCATTTGAGTCAGATACCGACTTGATGACACCTAAAAACAACGTCAATGAAAACACCTGAGCAGGCATTTGCTTAGTATGGCTTATATTTAAGATCTACAAGTTAATTAAAACCAATTAAATATTAATTTAATGCCAATCAGTAAAGTAACTAATTAAAAATATATTACATTTTTTGTCTGCAAGTCATCATTGGAGCTATGTATGGGGTGGGATACTTCTTTTGTAAGGGCTGGTTTTCTTGGTGGTCTTTAGACCAAAGCTCTCATTTATAAAGGAGCCTATCATACAGTCCCAAGCAGGGTCCAAACGCATGGGTCCTTGGTGCTAAATCATAGGTGAAAGGTTTAGATACCAATGCCCAGGATAAATATCTCTGCTTTGGATAAGAGAGAGACACAAAAGGGCTTGGGGTAGTAAAGGAATTGGGGAGGGACAGATGCATCTACATTCCTGGGTTGTTGTTGGTTTCTTTTTTTGGACAGGAAGTGGGAGATGTCTTGAGAAGAGAAAGCCTAGGAAGAGCAAGAGTATTAAAATAAAGCTGTGGTGCTGCCAGGAGCTTTTCTGGGGGCTTCCCTGTTGTCATGAGAGTGAATCGGCCCATGTGCATTCCTATATTGACATCCTTTTGTGCTAAGCATGTGCAAGGATCTGTGACTCAGATGCTAAATTGTTTCCAAAAGGGAAAGTGAAGGGGCTCCCACGCGTGTGATATTACTCCTATAAAGCATTCTTTTAAATTATGTGCATGGCATCTTGCCAAAATATGTTGACTAAATTTTGCTAAAAAATTTTAAGTTCTATTTGCTAAGTAACAGCTCAGAAAAATAGATTTGAAATCTAGGGAGATTTGGAGTCAATGTGGTGTTTAAAAAACTTTCCTTCTTTTTCTTTATCTCTCCCTTCCCTCTGCCTCTTTTTCTTCCTTGTACTATGTCTTAATAAGAAAAATAGGTCTTGCCATGACACAAAGTCTTTACTGGTAGAGCAAGCAGCCCAAGTTTATTCAACCATCATTTATTCTATATCTTTTCCATTCCAACACTGTATGTCAAGATGTATAGCTTATTTATTTTGTAGTCATCAGATCAGATAGAATTGTATGCATTCATCGATCCAACAAACATTCATTGAGTTATAATAGGCCTCCCTCCAAAGTGAATCTGCCTATTAAAATAATTACCTCTCAGAAAATATAAAATCCTCCCGCTTTTAGATATGCACCAGATAAAAACATATGGGGCCGGGATTTGGCTCAGTGGGTAGAGTGCTGCGCTGCAGTCTCTGAGGCCCCGAGTTCAATTCCCAGCACCGCAAAAATGGGAGAAGGGCCTGGCAATCCACTCCCAAGGCAATCCCGAAACAGTCAGCCATTGAAAACCCTATGAGGGTCGCTATGAGTCGGATACCGACTCGACGGCACCTAACAACAACAACAACAAAAAACATATGCTTTTATTAACTCCAAGAAAATCCTATGACTATCATTTTTTCTGGTTGTTTATGTATAATATGAATTATCTTGTTCTTGCTCTTAGTTCAATGTTTGTTGTTGGGATTTTTTGTTTTGTTTTGTTTTTGTTAAAGTTTAATCCTTCCGATGTGAAAAGATGCTTCTTAGTTCCCATCTTGCTTGGAAGCAGGTTTGTCTGCTGTCCTATGCTGCCTCCCACGTAACCACTAGCATATGATGCCCATTAAAAATACTAGTGGAGCCAGGCATGGTGGCACATGCCTGAAATACCCACACTTGGAAGGCTGAGGCAAGAGGATTGATGGGAGTTTGAGGCCAGCCTGGTCTGCGTGCCAAGGTCCAGGCCAGCCTGAGTGACATAGTGAGACCCTGTCTCAAAACGACAATAACAAAAGAATAAAAACAAAACAAAAAACAAAAAAGATATCGATGGTCATCAAATATTTTCTCAGGGCTGAAAGAAGACTCAGGGGTTAAAAATAATACTTGTACGAATACTTAAATGACTATTATTATTATTAACCTGGTCGTGTTTGGAAAACATCACATAACTTGCTTATAACCTTGTATCATTGTATTATATTGGTTTGCACAAAGTTAAATCTGCTAATCATGTGCCTCTTTATTCAGAGTATTTGGTGGATACTTTGCATGTATGATGGAATTAATTGAATATTTGGAGTAGCAATACACTACTCTCCTTGAATCTTTGTTTATTTTTGTAGTATACATGCTGGTCTCAGGGAATCTTGAAGGACTGTGACAAAGTATATGTCCGTATTTGCCGTTTATATTTGGGTAATTGCCAGATTATAAATGCATTGTTTTCCAAACCTCATTTGTTAAATCACCACGAGGCAGTCACCACATAGTTCTCCATAAAAATATCATCACCTCCACCATGTCTGCCTATGGCAGGAGATTCACTGAGGGCAGGGACGAGTCTCATTCCCTTTTGACCCTCCACTACCTACAGCCACATGTGGGGGAAAGAATGGCCAGTTCCCCCTCTTTCTGAATGTCCTCTTCCATCCCTTCACCTCTGGTGTTTCTTTGAACCCTTCAAGACTCAGCTCAAATGTGAGGTTTTTGGTGACACCTTTCTCCCCGCCTCCGCACCAGGTGGGTCTTCCTGCCCTTTCCTCAGCCCCCTCCTGCTCATTGGAACGTGTACCACTTTGCCACGCTGTACTTCCGTGAATTCATCACAATCTTCCTGGTCTCGCTGTGAACATCTCGAGGGCAGGGCCTGCCATTCACTTGCCTGGGTATCTCTGAGACCAAACCTGTCATGCTTGTTAGAGCTCCAGGCCAGCCCAGAAGTTAGCATAACTTGTGATGTGGCTCAACTCCAGGGCCTGTAGAACTTCCCAGCTGTGGGCATGGCAGTTCCCTTGATGGCTTTACTGTCTGTAGTTTCAAGGATCCATGGTCAGTCGTGGTTAGAAACCATTAAATGGAAGATTACAGTAATAAGGGCTGGGGTTTAGTTCAGTTGGTAGAGTGCTTCTCTGCAGTCTTTGAGGTCCCGAGTTTGATTCCCAGCACCACAAAAATGGAAGAAGGATGTGGCAATCCACTCCCAAGGCAATCCCAAAACAATCAGCCATTGAAAACTCTATGAGGATCGCTATGAGTCGGACTCTATTTGATGGCACCTAACAACAACAACAACAACAACAACAATAACAAGAAGTTTGAAATCCCCCATGTGTTGGTCAGCTTGTTGTGCTGTGGGGACTTGGGTGTTGCTGTGATGCTGAAAGCTATGCTATGGGTATCTCAGATACCAGCAGGGCCACCCATGGTGGACAGGTTTCATCTGAGCTTCCAGACTAAGACAGACTAGTGAGAAGGACCCAGCATCCCATTCCCAAACAATTAGCCATTGAAAATCCTATAAATAGCAGGGAATTACTATCAAATAGGGTAGTGCTTCATTCAGCTGTACAGAGGGTGATTATGGATCCATCTTGATGGCATCTAATAACAACATCAAAGAGTTTGACATAACTTTTATTATAGTATATTGCAATAATTGTTCTATGTTATTATTGTTGTTAGTCCCTTACTGTACCTAACTTATAAATTAAACTTGATCATAGGTCTGTATGTACTGGAAAAAGTGTAGCATACATAGGGTTCAGTACTATCTGTGGTTCAGGTATCCCCCAGGGGTCTTGCAACATGTTCCCCTTGAATAAAGGGAGACCAGTGTAATATAGCCTGCAGTTGTAGCCCTGTGGCATCTGATCCCGTCAGATCTCGGAAACTAAGCACGGTCAGGCCTGGAAACACTAGGTGTTGTTGGCTTGGGAGACGGACCTGGCAACCCACTCCCCAAAATCAATCTGCCATTGAAAACCCTGTGAACAGCAGAGAAGCATGGACAATAGTGTTTCGCCTGTTGTACTCAGGGTCGCTATGAGTCAGATCCCAACTTGACGGCACCTAAGAACAACAACTGTAATATAATTGCTAGGCAGAACCCCATTCTAAAGTTCAGATTTGGAGAGAGAAGTGTCCAGTAACAGTGGATGGGAGGTGATGGAAAGGGTCTTTGGGGGAGGGAAAGTGAGAAGAGGAAGTGCATCCCAGCCACTTCCAGACGCAATCACAGTGACGGAAGGGAAACGTTCCGGACATGTGATGAGGATGTGAGTCCTCAGCCAGGACAGCCACTGACGTGTGAGGGACAGCCTTCACCTTTGGAAAGTGGGGAGAGCTTGTCAGTGAAAATCACCTTTTCTCCCTCTCTGGCCAAATGGGAGCCAGGGAACAGCAGGCTGTGCCAGCCCTGAACACGCTCCCAGATGTGGAGGCCCCAGGCCCCCAGGCGGTGCACCAGGCAGCCAGGGGCAGTGGGTCTCCTGTGGGCCCTGGACAAACAAGAATTCCTTTGGCCCTGGGGACAAATATTCTTCCTTTGTGTGTCCTACTCATCCACCTTAAAGGGATCTCCAGACCACTGCTGTTTGTAAATCATGTGGCTTGGGGTTAGTGAGAAAAAAGAAGATTACCAAGTATTCCAGGGGTGCCGTAAAATATGAAACCAAAATCCATTTTTTTATTTTTGGCGGTACTGGGGGTTGAACCCAGGGCCTTGCCCTTGCATGCGCTGCAAGTGCTGGGCTACTGAGCTGCACCCCCAGCCCATTTTTTTTACTTTTTTGAGACAAGGTCTCACTAAGTGTCACAGACTGCCTCTGGTCTCGAACTTGCGATCCTCCTGTCTCCGCCTCCCAAGGTGCCGGGATTACAGGCGTGCACCATCGCGCCCGGCACCAAAATCCATTCTGAGGACATTTCTGAAAGGGCAGGGGGCTGCCGGCTCCAAATCTATCATTCTTCCAGTCTCCAACTTCCAACCACATAGGTCAGTTTTACTAAAAGAAGGTTAAGTGCCAGTGTTTAAACTGGGTTCTCCAGTGTCAATATTCCTGGTGACCACAGCGACATTTAAAACAGGAAGCCAGTGGGGACACCGAGCAGGGCACGGGTGACCTCCTGGCCCCATCTCTGAACACTCTGGGTTGTCGCGCGCGTGGCAGGCATCAAAGACCTCCCGGTTAGCCTTTTCCGCTGCTTTGCTCCTGCGGGTCAAACTTTAAGAAGAGCAATTCCCTTTCGCGGGCCATGCGGGGCGGGACTGTGGGGACAGAGAGCGGTGGAGGGAAGAAGATCTGGAAAGGGCAGGCTGCGGAGACAGATGACGGTCCGTGACGGGCGGCCAGGCTCTGTCTTGCGGCCACCCGTCCGGCAGAAGGCCGGGAGGAGAGCGGCATCAACAGAGGCATCTGGTCCCCCAGCATGGAGCGGCAGCCGTGAACAGTGGCAGATGCAGCCTCAGCTGCGATTGGGCACAAGGCATCAGTGTGCAGGCCTGGGTCACGCGCGGGGCCCGTTTTAACTGTGACAGTGCAGTGTCAAACTGACATTCTTTCTTTGCTGTGGCTTTTTTTTTTTCCTCTGAAATCTGCCAGCTCTCGCAAGCAGCCTAGACCAGGCCCCTCGGGTTCCCAGGCTGGAGGAAGTGAGCTGGGAAAGCAGTGAGTGACATCCAGGGAGGGGTGACGCGGAGGAGGGGGAGCCCGAGAGTCGGGAGCAGGCTGGGCGGAGATGTGAGAAGAGGGGATTTGGGGTTTGCATCGTCGTGGGCTGAATTAGGCCTGATGAGGCACAGGTGTCGTGTGCGTGAAGCGTGCCCAAGGACACTTTAAGGCTTTGCTTGCGAGGTGTGCGCACAGGAGCTCAGGGAAGATCCAAAGACTTTTCTTTTGCTAAGATTTAGGAGGGCTGGGATTTAGCTCAGTTGGTAGAGCACTGCGCTGCAGTCTCTGAGGTCCTGAGTTCAATTCCCAGCACCGCAAAGCTGGGAAAAGGACCTGGCAATCCACTCCCAAGGCAATCCCGAAACAGTCAGCCATGGAAAACCCTATGAGGGTCGCTATGAATCGGAGACGAATCGACGGCACCTAACAACAACAACAAGACTTAGGAAGGAAACCAGTGGTGCGCTAGCCCCATAGGTACCCGTGTCTGCAGAACAGGAATTTGTTCTCTCAGCTCTCTGAGGCATTTATTACACACAGCTGCCCTCCATCCGTACCTGTGTGTGGGGAGTTTGGCGGAACAGGCCCTTCTCTGGAGCTGGTGATGTGGGTCTGGTCAACGGCTGAAACCTCTTCCAGAAGCCATCCACAGCACCCCATGTCTTGACCCATGTCAGGATGCTGTTACCTTCTTTCCTTTTTCCTTCTTTCTTCCTCCCTTCCTTCTGTCCTTCCTTCCTTCTTTCTTCTCTTCCTTCCTTCTTTCCTTCTTTCTTTCTTCTCTTCCTTCCTTCTTACCTTCCTTTCTTCTTTCCTTCTTCTCTTGCTTTCTTCCTTCCCTCCTTCCTTTCTTCCTTCCCTCTCTCCATCCCTCCCTCGTTCTTTTCTTCCTGTCTCCCGTCCTTCCTTCTTCCTATCCTGTCTCCCTTTCTCTCCCCCCTTTTTCTTTTTTCCTCCCTTACCCTCTCCTTCCCTCCTTTCCTTTCTTCTTCTTTCTCTCCCTTCCTTTCTCCCCCTTGGACTAGGCAATTGAGGTTTGCCCTATTTAATTTCCCTTTCCTCATTCAGCAGGGAGAGACTCATAAATCAGATGTAACTTGGACATCTCTGGGAGAAAAATTACTTCCCCATTCTGGGTTGAGAGACCTGGTAAATGTCCTAGCCATGAAGTGTCCCTAGAGTCTTTGGCCTCAGAATCCCAGGGAAGCGTGTTGGGTTTGTGCTTATAATGGGAAAATAAATACCTAGTAAGATCCCCAAAGCCAAACCCATCCTACAACTTGCCACGGTCTGATTTCTAGTAAGGCCAGGTGGATCCCTTTTAGAGGTGATTTCTGAGCTGACAATGCCTGCAATTTCCCCTATAGAGAATGTTCCTCCTTTCTCTTCCTTCTTTTCTCACCTCCTTAGAGGCACAGAGTCTTCGCTCTTTCTATCTCAGAATTTATTTCTAGTTCTCACTCGATGTGCGTTTCATGCCTATACCTAATTTCCTTCCAACGCTTGCACACGGTGGTGTATTTCCCAGCTTTGCTTGTCATTTACCTGTCTCCAGGTTTGATTGCCTCCCTCTGGGTCATTCTGTGGCTCTTCTCTCATTTTCCTCTCACCCTGGTGCCCTTTTCTACTCGAACTCTTCTGAAACAGGGCAAGAAACACGGCTCTGACATCCCGAACCCTTCTTGGTCTCCCAATAGGAGAAGTTAGACTGCTCTTAGTCCTGCGTGGATAAGCAATGCCTTTCTACCGGGTTTCCATCTTCCCCCTATTGATAAAGTGCCTGGAGACAAGCCCACGCGGCTCACTTTCAAGGCGCAACGTGCCTGTCCTCTCCAGACCTCGGCCCCCTGATAAACTGTCCTCACGCCCAACGCTGCCTGAACCCCCGGCTCCCAGGACCGTCGAGGAGCCCCACGCGCGCTGCTCAGGATCTGTTCTCAAGTTGTTGCGGGGCTCTGCCGTATGATGACAATTAGGGGCAGTTAGTGTGCAGATGAGGCGGCGAGTGGCAGGTGGTGGGAATGGGCCTCAATTAACGAACAGCCACCAAATCCCTTCCTAATGAGGCTGGGCCACCCAGATGAGCCAGGAAGCATGTGTGTGACTGGCAGCAGCTGAGGATTTGCACTGGAGAGGGGGGAGAGGCCGGTCAACAGGTACCTGGCAGCAGCCACAGAAGAGGCTCCGTCCGTTTCGTGGCCCAGAGAGCCAGGCTGGTAAAACCACAGAGGGCCACGGAGGGCAGAGAGCAGGAGCGTTGGGCGTGGGGTGTGGGGGGGACTCAGTTCTGCATGGCTTTTCATCCCTTTGGGGGGGTTCCCCTTTGGTCAGTCACCTCCTTCGTGTGTTTGGATGAAGCATTAGAATTGCTCCCAAGATAAGCAGTCCACGGGATGTGGCCAGTCAGCAGGCAAGGTAATGAATGTTGGAAATGTCATGAAGGGGCATTGTCTTGAGCAGAATTTGAATTCCAAATCGGACACTGTAATAAGGCAGCAAGCATCACGTTGGGCTTTGTAGTGAAGGGGCCAGTGGGCATTTCCATTGCAAATCTTCTGGGGGGCTTTGTGTGGGTGGATTCATCATCTGAATTTATATGGGATGGGAAATTGTCTAGCTTGGGGGAGCTTTGAAGAAATAAAAAAAAGAGAAAAACTTAAAAAAAAAAATGCAGAGGATTTGTAGGGTTGCGGCCATGGAAGAATTCTGAGCATTTTTTGGTTCCTCTGTTCTAAGCCATTTGCTAGAAAGGTTCTGTTGCCCTGGAGTGTGAATCTCCAGTTGTTCTTTCTAGAAGTTGAAGCGAATCGATTACTGGCGCGTGTTGTTGGTTCACATACTGCCATGTGAAGGAGGGTACAGGCGATGTGTACGCTTTCCGGGACACAGCTTTCTGCTGTGCATTGCCCCCAAATTTAAAGCCATTGTTGTTAGGTGTCATCAAGTCATGTCTGACTCATAGCGACCCTCATAGGGTTTTCAATGGCTGACTGTTTCGGGATTGCCTTGAGAGTAGATTGTCACGTCCTTCTCCCATTTTTGGGGTGCTGGGAATCAAACCCGGGACCTCAGGGATTGCAGAGTGGTGCTCTACCAACTGAGCTAAATCCTAGCCCTTTAAAGCCATAGTATAACTAATATGTGGCTTCATGGTGTGTTTGAAACTGGTTCTTTGCTATTTTCTTCCCCCGCTTCATTCCCCTCTTGTAACACAAAAATAATGTTGAAAAATGTCCAAAGCCTTAAAAACAAGGCACAGAACCAGCATTGGGAAGGGGGTTGTCCAGTTTTTTCCACATGTGTGACCATGTTTGGACAATATTATCCACCCTTTGTGCCAGGCTATAGAGCTCAGAAACAATGGGGTAAACCAAGAACCCACCAGGGACCACCACCCAGGTCTCTCCTGTTGTCATTTTCTGATCCACAGAATATTTCATTGGACATTTTTGTCCTTTCCTTAATTTTGTTATAACCACAAATGTAAGAAAAGGGGGGAAGTTTGCCAACCTTTATAGCACCAGTCAGTTTTATCTTTACATGTTTGTAGTTCTGTGACTTGGAAAAGCGAAGGCTCTCTATGTAAATTCTGTGTATAAATTATGCCATTTGCTTTTTGAATATCATGTCCACATCTTTTCAGGACAGTCCAGAAACACCTGTGACTGTCAAGTTTTGAGAGTAGAAGAAATGTATAGATTTCATTTTCTTTTTATCCTGTCTCTCTTCTTGCCTGTCTTCCCTCCTGCCTTTTTCTTACTTTCTTTTTTCTAGGTAAGACCCAGCTCCAAAATGGCTTTAGGCCAATATGTCTTCACTCTTCCAGAAGCTCTGTCGGGAATTAAATCCATCTTTCCCAGCGACATCTGATGTCTTCCAAAGCAACATAAGAACCGTGTGTCTTACCTCCGATCCTGGGGCATCTTATACCATTTCACATCTTCTCCAGGAGAGGGTAAGGTATGGACTTACGGGAACCCTCTTTGAAGGAGAAAAGAAAAACTCAGACAGGTCTAGCAATTTCCTGAAAATAGCACCATGCACTTTGAGAATCCTGATCTCTTCATTTGGATTCCTCCAGAAGCCATTCGAAGACAAAGATTCCAGTGCAAATACCTTATTTGAGAGGTGATGCCAGGAAATAATGGGGAGGGGGCAGAAGCCAACTAAAAACTGAGCTACCAAACTAGTTACCACTGTAAGAAATGAGCTCAATTCCCTGAAGAATGCTGGAGGACAGTGGAGAAGAGCCAGGGGCAAGAAAGCTGGGTTCATCAGCCCGGTTGTCCCTTGGCAAACAGCCCAATACTTCCATGGTTTGCTGTGTGGCCTCGAGGTCTGCCATTGTTTGAATGTGTTTATCTCCCAAGGACTCAGGTGTGAGAGGCTTGGTGCTCAGCTTGGTGGTGTAGAGGTGGTGTGGAAGCTTCAGGAGGTGGAGCCGTGGGAGGTCCTTAGGTCACTGAGGGTGTGTCCTTGGAAGCGACTATGGGACCCCAGCCTCTCTGGCTTCCTGTATGGCAATATGATCTCTCCCTCTCTCACAGGTGCACCTGCCGTGTGCCATGAAGTTCTCACCAGAGCTGAGCTGATGTCCTCAAATCTCCAGAACTTTGAGCTAAATAAACCTCTTTTCTTTATAAAGTTAGCTTGTCTCAGGTGTTTCATAATAGTAATGGAAAATGAACTAATGCAAAGCCAGAAAAAGCCTTCAATGAAATAAGCATCTTTAGAGCACTCTTTGGGCAGTGGGGAATATTGACAGGATGCTGGCAGCATCTGTTATACCTGATTTCCAGAGTCTTCATTTGGCTTTGTTTTGCTTTTCTATACCCTCTGATGTTTGTGCAGTGCAAGTGTTAGAGGTATAAGGTAGGGGAGTAAAGAGGCAGAGGTGGTGGGGAGAGAGTAGGATTCAGACATTTTCTGAATATGATACACAAAGCATTGGAAGAGAGGTGTCAAATCTCCAAAAGAATTTGAATTGAGCACACGAATAAATCTACCTGTTTTATCCTTTCCCATGCTTGTGGACACGACCACTGTGTGGCGATGGAACTTGGGGTGGCCTTGTGGCTTTGGTCAATGGGATATTAGTGGACCCAGATCAGAGATCTTGAAAACTGCTAGCAGGATTGGGTTTGCTCCCTTGTGCCTCTGCCATTGCCGTGAAGAGAACACGTCTGGCCGGTCTCTCAGTCCAGGAGGATAAGAGACACATGGGGTAGAACTGCCCAGTGGAGCCCAACCCACATCAGCCAAACCCAGCCAACCACAGACACGCAGACAAATGGGTGATAATGCATGATTGTTGGTTTAAGCCATCGACTCTTTGTTCATTATCCAACAGTGGCACACTGATACATCCAATTTTCCCACTATTTACCTGTTCTCATTAGGTGGTCAGGTCATATTTGCAAAGCTTTTATGATGTTAATTTCTTCATAAGAAAAGAAAGATCACACATGGGGGAATTTCAGCTAGTTTATCTCTAACTCACATTATATGTGCATCCTGTAAGTCATATTGGTCAATTTCCTCCAGTAGAGTTTACCAGTCGGGGGACTGTGTGGCCTTGACAAAGAGCATTACAGAATTGGCAGTAACCATTTAAGTGAGATATTATTGCTATCACACTGGTATTTTTTTTTTTTTTTTTTCGGTACTGGGGGTTGGACCCAGGGCCTTGCACTTTCAGGCTCTGCAAGTGCTGGACCACTGAGCTGCACCCCCATCCCATTTTTTTTTTTTTTACTTTTTGAAACAGGGTCTCACTAAGTTACACAGACTGCCTCTGATCTGGAACTTGCGATCCTCCCGCCTCTGCCTTCTGAGCCCCTGGGATTACAGGCATGGGCCACTGCGCCAGCTTAAGCCCAATCTCTTGACCATTATGCATGGAGTCTCCTCCAGAAGAGCCTCAGAGCACACACTCCCAGCCCCCCAAAGATCACACACCAACTGGAACTTGCCCACAGCTCACAATCTAAATACCAATCTCCCATATTCCATTGCATTTCCCCAAATATGAGGACGAAGAAATGTACCAAAAGCACCTTGTGTTCCCAAGGTTTTCTGTTCTGAGAATATCCATGCCAGGTCTACTTGTGGATCTAGAATTTTGGAGGAATAGCTCTGACTGGCACCCAGACCTCCCATTGCACAAGATCCTACCCCACACAGAAACATCCTTTCTTAGAAAGTCCCATCCAAATCGCACTGGCAGGAAGTGGGTCTCAGGTAAGCCTTGCCCTGGCCCCAGTGGTCTCTCCTTCCCTTAGGTTCTTGCCTTTTTATTTATCACCCCTCCCTCTCCTTTTCCCACACCTCCAATGTTTCTCTCATCCTCCTTTGACATTCTGTCCTGATTCCTCCCTTGGTCCAGACTGACCTTCCAATTGTCCTTGTTGTTAGGTGCCGTCAGGTCGGTATCCGACCCATAGCGACCCTATGTACAACAGGTGAAACAGTATTGTTACTGCTTCTTTGCTGTTCATAGGGTTTTCAATGGTGGATTGATTTTTGGGAGTGGGTTGCTGGGTCCTTCTCCCAAGCCCAGGTGGTCTCCTATCCAAGTACTAACCAAGCCCAACCCTGCTTAGCTTCCAAGGTCTGATGGGATTGGACGCCACAGTGCTATGGCTGCAGGCCTACTTGTTCTTAGGTGTCGAGAACTCTGAAGAACCCAGACCACTGTCAAGCAAACCTTCTGCCCTTGAACTTTGGGTATAGTCCATCTGCTGCTCTTCTTTTGGTTTTGTCTGACACAGCTGATGGTCATTTCAAAGTCCTTCTGGGAAAAAGATTGTTGTTAGGTGCCGTCGAGTCATGTCTGACTCATAGCAACCCTCATAGGGTTTTCAATGGCTGATCATTTGGGGATTGCCTTGGGAGTAGATTGCCAGATTCTTCTCCATTTTTTTTTTTTTTTTTTTTTTTTTTTTGTGGTGCTGGGAATCAAACCCAGGACCTCAGAGACTGCAGAGTGGTATTCTACCAACTGAGCTAAATCCCAGTCTTGGGAAAAAGGTTGTTGTTGTTAGGTACCATGGAGTCGGTATCTGACTCATAGCAACCCTCATAGAGTTTTCAATGGCTGACTGTTTCGGGATTGCCTTCGGAGTGGATTGCCAGGCCCTTCTCCCATTTTTGTGGTGCTGGGAATCAAACTCGGGAACTCAGAGACTGCAGCACAGCGCTCTACCAACTGAGCTAAATCCCCTCCTCGGGAAAAAGGTAGGTTTAAATAAATTCAGTAAATAAATACAAATAACCCCGGGAGGAGACTAAGACTCTGATCTATGGGCTGTCTTTTTTGCCTCTATGGATGCTACCACTCTGGTGCTTAGTTTCTTGGCCTCCTGTCCATTCACGCACAGAATTCCATGAGATTTTTCCTATTTGACCCACTTCTGGCTATAATGCATCCCTCAAAAGATGTGGGGGTTATGGGGCATTTTCTAATAATGCTTCTCAAATGATGCTCTCAGGAAACCAAAATTCATGCATGCGTGCATGCATTTAGTCAGTCAACAAATATTGACTGAGTACCTACTATGTGCTAAGGACTATGATAGGCGTAGAGAGTAAAGAGATGTCCAAGAGGTAATTCATGCCTCACAGGCCTGCTGGTCTGGCTGGGGGATGCCTCCCCTCCAGGGTGCCTCTCCCACTCAGCCACTCCACCCAGGGAAGCCTGTGGGTTTCAATAGCACATGGAGCTCATCTCACTGCCTAGTGCCGATGTTTACTTGTTGAGTTAACTGGGGTGAGTCACATCATCTCTCTGAGCCCAACTTTCTCATCCATGAAGTGAGGGGCCTAAACCTACGTGAGAGACTAATGGACTCCATGCATGCAAAGCGTGGTGACTGACCATAACGACGCCCTGGGAACTTCTCTGGTTCCTATCATCCATTTTCACAGCTTCAGCGACCTATCGCCTTCCCAAACCTCATCTTCCTCCCTGCTCCTTCTCCTCTTGACACAGCCAAAGGGGGACACTCTTCCTGCCCATCCAGTGTGGTCTTGGAGGTAGACTTGAGTGGGACCTCAAATGTCTTCCTAACTCTGGGGCTAGGTGATTCAGTCTTATTTCCCGAGCCCTTGGGATGCCAAGAGCCCCACTGGATGATGGGCCGGAAGTGGCCTTGTGATCTGTCCCCTCTTGGATGTGAGGGTGATCTGGCTGCGACATCTGTCACCCCATTGATCGCCAGGGTTAATTTGGCTGATCTGGCTGGTTAGGCAGGTGTGCCCTTCCTCCCTCACTGTTCCATGTGCGTCCCTCCCAAAGCTGCAGGCATGGTCGAAGAGGATGACCATCCCCGATAGATGGAGGACCATTCTTCGGTCAAGGGTATACGAGCAGCTGCGCTCCCCTGCTAGAACCTCCAAACAAGCTCTCAAGATCTGTTCCCTCTCTGGCCTGGGATGTTGGCTAGGCACTGGGGGATCACGATACAACTCTACTGCAAAGTCGGCTGCAGAGGAAGCCCAACCAGCAAGGGCATTCTCTCCACATCTCTCCGACCTACCAGAAGGACATATTCCTCCAGCCCCTTCATCAACTTCACTCTGCATGAGATCTCCAAGCCTTCTTTCCCAGGGACCATGGCCAGCACTGGGTACAGAAGAGCCCTTCCTTTTCTGAAGCCATTAACTGACACACATTTCATCACCTTCTGCTCATATCCCTAAGATAAATCAACCAATCACTAACTATGCTCACGACTCTCCCTGGGTCATAAGTATCTATGCTCAGAGCCTGTTACTCTATCCCCTTTCTCCCCACCTCTTCATTTCAGGGTGCTCTCCAAGTTCTGCCCGTTCCTCATAGGATGTGGATTCCCAAGTGGTTTCCAAGGGCCGGGTTGGAGGCCGAGAGAAAGGCAGATAATAACAAACCCAACACACCAAATGCCTCTGCCATCACACAGAAGGCCCTGGGCGAGAAAGCAGGATCCGGGGTTTTGTGGGTGTGCATTGGGTGTGAGTCCAGCGCCTTGACTGTGGTTTACTGAGCTCTCTCTCCATAGTTGCTTTTGTCTGTGGGTGCATATTTCCCCAGCACTGGGGAGGGATTAGTCCTCCATTTCTTTCAATGCCTACAGATAGCTGTCCCTTAGAGCAATTTAGGGATTGGGACAGGGCATTGATGGAGTTGGACTGCATGGGGAAGACCAAGGGTTAACAGGGTGAATGAGAAATGCTTAGCCTTCCTCTCTACCCAAGAAATCAGGGCACCTCCCTCAGATCTCACAGCATGGGGTTCCATTGAGCTCAGGGCTGATGTTCTGTTCATCTAAAAGGTGCTTTGTTTCGGGCTTGGTGGTGCACGCCTGTAATCCCATCGACTCGGGAGGCGGAGGCAGGAGGATCTCAAGTTTTAGACCAGAGGCAGTCTGCATCACTGAGCAAGCCCCTGTCTCAAAAAGTGAAAAACTGGGCTGAGGGTGCTACTCAGTGGTCCAGCACTTGCAGAGCATGCAAGCGTGAGGCTCTGGGTTCAACCCCCAGTACCGCAAAATAAAATAAAATATAAATAAATAAAAATAAAAAATGAAAATAAAAGGGACTTCAGTGTCTTGTGTGTGACACCTAAGAGCATATCCACTGACAACTTCCATGTAGATTTCCAGCCCTGTCTGTCCATGGTTGTTAAACAAAACAGCTACAGAGCTGAGATGCTGCCTATTTTCTGAGCTGCCTGGTGCACCCAAAGACTACCCTTCAGAATCATATTTTTAAATGTGAAAGTAAAATCCTCATGGATTCAAAGGAAATCAATTACACTTAATAATAGCAATGAAAATATTTTTAAAGACCTAATCTGTGGTAATAATTATGTATTTCTTTGAAAACACATTTAATAGCAAAATCTAATGGAAAGCCAAATGTGTAATTTCCTTCCTCTCTCCCTCCCTTCTTTCTTTCTTTCTTTTTTCTTTCTCCTCCCTCCCTCCCTTCCTTCCTTCCTTCCTCCCTTCCTTTCTTTCTTCCCCCCTCTCTTTCTCTCTCCCTTTCTCTCTCTCTTTCCTTCTTTCTCTCTCTCTCTCTCTCTCTCTCTCTCTCTCTCTCTCTCTCCCCCTCCCTCCCTCCCTCCCTCTCTCTCTTTCTTTCTTTCTTTTTTTTTTTTTGTGGTACTGGGGGTTGAACCCAGGGCCTCGCGTCTGCATGCTCTGCAAGTGCTGGACCACTGAGCTGCACCTCAGCCCAATTTTTTGACTTTTTGAGACAGGGTCTCGCTAAATTACACAGACTGCCTCTGGTCTCGAATTTGCAATCCTCCCACCTCCGCCTCCCGAGCCGCTGGGATGACAGGCATGCGCCACCACGCCCGGCCTTCTCTCTCTCTCTTTCTATGGTACTGGGGGGCTGAACCCAGGGCCTCACATATGCTTTTGCAAGTGTGTGTCCCTCAGTCCATTTTTCACTTTTTATCTTGAGCCAGGTTCTCATTAAGTTATGCAGGCAGCCTCTGGCCTCAAACTTGTGATTCTCCTGCCTCTGCCTCCCAGGTTGCTGGGATTACAGGTGTGCACCACGGTAGCACAGGTGTGTAATTTTGAAACAGTGATATGTATAAACAGTATTTTAAGATGTATCCAACAGCCGACCATGACTTGGAAATACCAGCATTTTGTTTGGTGGCAGAGGGGCTGGCACAGGAACTATCACGGTTTGTGCCCTACATTTATAATCAAAATCAAAATTTCAGTTAGAAGTTAGGGAAGATAAGATAAAGATGTAATTTACGCTCCTCTTAGTCCAAAGAATCTGTATTCAACGTGCTTGTCACAGAGGGAGGTACGAACCTTCAGGGAATCCACGTTTCAATGTAAGGTCCCAGACTTGGGTTCAACTCCCATCCCACCACGGGATGGTCATATAAGTCTGGGAATGTGGCAGCCTCTCTGAGATGCACTTTACCTGTTAGGAAATAAAGACAGTGGTAGTAGCTACCCTACAGGGTTTCAGGAAAACAGCACATAAACATCCTTTGCTTTTAATTACAAAGGAGGGACGGTACCTTAAGTTTTGACAGAGATTAAAAACGGAATCCTTAAACCAGGCGCGGTGGCGCACGCCTGTAATCCCAGCGGCTCGGGAGGCAGAGGCAGGAGGATCGCAAGTTCGAGACCACAGGCAGTCTGCATAACTTAGCGAGACTCTGTCTCAAAAAGTAAAAAAATGGGCTGGGGGTGCAGCTCAGTGGTCCAGCATTTGCAGAGCATGCAAGTGCGAGGCCCTGGGTTCAACCCCCAGTACTGCAAAAACAAACAAACAAAAACAAAAAACAAAAAAACAAACAACAAACAAGCAACCCCCCCCAAAAAAAAACCCCCAGAATCCTTCTCAAATGCATTGCTGCCAAATTTTCTGCCACAGAGGTTCGAGCTCATCCTTGATGACTTTTTTCCCAGTCTAAACCTATCCTTCAGGTAACCATCGATTCTTGGAAAGCCCATACCCACCCTGATTTTGAAAGAACGTCTGTGAAGGAGTTGTAAAATTCTTGGCACCCAAAAGACAGATTATACTTAATTGCCGGGCTCAGGCATGGTTTTGACAGATACAATACCTGCTTCCACACTGCCGCTAGCCAAAAGTCTCTCGTTAAGCATGTTTTCTTAAACAGTGACTGATAAGTTGTTATCTTCCAGCTTCTCCTGCTAATTAGACATCATGAGTCAAAGTTAATTTGTTAGAAAACATTTCTCAACTTAATGACATTTAGGGGCAATTAGGCGGTTATGGAAGGGGACACGCATTTACATTTCAGTCTCTTTCCAGGGCTTTAACAAGAATCTCCTCTTTCCCGGTTGGAGATTTCCCAGCCTCGGAGGAATATGTTCGATACAGACGCCACAGGCTTCCTTGTTATGCCAGAAACCAGCGGTTGTTTGTGCGAAATGAGCTACCACACAGTAATGAGGTGAAGGCGGAGATAAAATTAAGCTCGGTGAAGGCTTTTGTGTTGCTTAGACCTAGGTCTCTGGGCAAGAAGTCCTGAGCTTCGTGCACAGGGAAAATCACAGCTACAGATTCATATCGTGGATCAATGTGTGCCCAACACACGCTTGTCTCGGCTCGTGTTCAGAAATGACTTTGTTTTCAATGTCAACCCAGCCGATAGACCAACAGATAGCATCCCTAACTTGTAAGATTGCATACACCTTTGCTATTCCACGGTTTTCGTAAGTTAGCAAAACATTCTCGGTGTGTCCTTTTGTCATAATGAACTGACATATTCTTTTTTTTTTTTTTTTTGCGGTACTGGGGGTTGAACCAGGGCCTCGCGCCTGCATGCTTTGCAAGTGCTGGACCACTGAGCTGCACCCCCAGCCCATTTTTTTTTGTTTGTTTTAAGACAGGGTCTCGCTAAGTTATGCAGACTGCCTCTGGTCTCGAACTTGCGACCCTCCTCTCTCCACCTCTCAAGCCGCTGAGATTACAGGCGTGCGCATCAGGGCCACTGACACACTCTTATGCTGGTATTCAGCATGTGGACAGCCAGTTCAAGGTCAGCCAAGAAGCAAAGGCATGGGCCCCTTGGGTACTTAGGTCCCAGCTCCGCTTTTCAGCTAGCATCCTGCCTGACCGTTCCTGTCTTAGCAAGCACACATTTCTGGTGAAGCAATTCTTTACTCTTTCCTTGCTTCTGTCTTTGCTCCAGGAAATGCTTTAACCAAACTCACAGGAACTTTCTAGATTCCCTCCCCACCCCCTGCCCCACAGATACACACAGGTACACACACACACAAAAATAATAAATGATAGTGATTCTTCTCCTTACCCTACTACCAGGATGGTTTACGGGCCCAGAGATTAAGATTGAAGTAGAATTCTCCATTTTGGGAACTCCGAAGAGATTCAAAGGGCTAAGAAATTGAATCAGAACTTCTTACAATTAACTAAATCCCCAACCCAGGATAAAGTGCCAGGAGTCCTTCCTATAGCACCACAAATTCACAGCTTTGCAAAACCAGATTTATGAGACATCCCTGGATGTCTCATTTGGAAAATTGTAAAATTCTCAAATACTACTTAAATATTGTAAAGTTTTATTTTAACATATTAAAACATACATTACATATACATACAGATACATAAGGTATATGTTGTTGTTAGGTGCTGTCAAGCTGGGCACAAATCATAGCAAGCCTACGTACAACAGAACGAAACACTCCTTGGTTCTGTGTCATGCCAGGCATTATGTCAGTGATTCTCTGCTATTTATAGTTTTGAGTGGGTGATTGTTTCAGGATTGTTCTCTAGAGTGGACTGCCAAGTCCTTCTCCCATTTTTGTAGTGCCTGGGATTGAACCCAGGGCCTCAGAAAGCGAAGAGCAGCACACTACCAATGGAGCTAAATCCCAGACCAATATAATGGATATGCTTATATAAATATATACATATGTATGTATATATATATATCTTGGGAGAAGGACCCGGCAACCCACTCCCAAAAATCAATCTGCCATTGAAAACCCTATGAACAGCAGAGAAGCACTGACAATAGTGTTTCGTCTGTTGTATGTAGGGTCACTATGAGTCGGGTACCAACTCGATGGCACCTAACAACAACAACAACTATATATATATATATACACACACACACACATATATATAATATACATACATATACATATATACATACATACATACATACATACATATACATACATACATATATATATTACACACACACACACATACACACACTATGTATACATACACATACATTATATAAGCCTGCAGCCATACTGCCCTGCTATCCGATCCCTTCAGATCTCAGAAGCTGAGTAGGATCGGGCCTGGTTAGTACTTGGATAAGAGACCATCTGGGAACACCTGGTGCTGTAGGCTTGGGAGAAGGACCCGGCAACTTACTCCCCCTGCAAAACAACCAGACTTTGAAAACCCCATGAATAGCTAAGAAGCACTGATATAGTTCCTGGCATGGCCCAGTGTTGGGGGGTGTTTCATCTGTAGTACACAGGGTTGCTATGAGTCGGACCTGACTTGACAGCACCTAACAACAACATCATATAACAAAATCTGTATGATTTTGTGAGTGGTTGAAGTGTAGAAGAAAATTTTATATAACAACAAATAGTAAGTTTGTAGAATCCTTACTGTATAATTTAAATAGGGGCTGGGATTTAGCTTAGTTGGTAGAGTGCCACTCTGTAGTCTCTGAGGGCCTGAGTTCGATTCCCAGTACCGCAAAAATGGGAGAAGGGGCTGGCAATCCACTCTCAAGGTAATCCCAAAACAGTCAGCCATTGAAAACCCTATAAGGGTTGCTATGAGTCGGATACCGACTCGACGGCACCTAACAACAACAACAACAACAATAATTTAAATGCTGTGAAGAGATGTTGCCTACGGTTAAAAAAAGAGGAAACTTCTAAATGTCTTGTTCTATGGAAATATTACTGTAAGCAATATATATATATAAATAATGTGAAGATATTATAAATAATGTATAAATATTAAAATAAGAGGAATGCACAAAGTAAAATAATGGTCAAATTAAAGCCCCTGAAATCAGCAAAATAAAGAACACCCTCTTTTCATAACACTTTTCAGGAGACAGGCATGGTTCCCGACTGCCTGAACAGCAATGGAGATCCACGTGTCCCCCAAACACGATGCAATGATGGGGTCCGACCCATCATGAGGAACTTCTACTCAGAAACCTCAAAGTAGGCTGGGAACCTGTGATCAGTCCCTCTGCGGACCAAGGGCAGGGGCTGGGTGTTGGAGGGCAGCTGGCAACTGGAAGCTGGGGTGCTGAGGAGTGGGAAGGGACCACCAGAGCAACTGCATGGGGTTGCCAAGAAAATGACTTTTTATGGGGAAAATCATCTTGACTTCTGGGCGCGGCTCACACCTCTGTGTGGCTCAGGCAAGTTGCTGATCCCATCTGTCCCCCTCTGTTTCCTCAATTATAAAATGATTGTTATTGTTGTTGTTAGGTGCCGTCGAGTCGGTATCCAACTCATAGCGACCCTCTGTACAACATGGGAAACACTATTGTCAGTGCTTCTCTGCTGTTCATAGGGTTTTCAATGGCAGATTGATTTTTTGGGAGGGGGTTGCCAGGTCCTTCTCCCAAGCCTGCAGCTTCTGATGTTCCCAGGCTGTCTCCCATCCAGGTACTAACCAGGCCCGACCCTGCTTAGCTTCCGAGATCTGACTAGATCGGATGCCACGGGGCTACAGCTGCAGGCATAAAATGATACTCAGTTGTAAAACAATACTAATCATGCTCATGTGGTATAGAGGGTCTCCAATTTACAATGGTTCCACTTACAATTTTCTGGCATTTCTTGATGACGTAAAAGCAATGCACATACAGGAGAAACTGTACCCGATATTTTGAATTTTGATCCTTTTCTAGCCTAGCAATACATGTACAAGACTTTCTCTCCTTACTAGGCAGCAGCACTGAATACAGCTCACGGTCAGCCATGCAATTGTGAGGGGAAGGAACTAAAACTCTACAGAGGGCTGAGAGCAAAGCTACGATGTTCAGTAAATTCGGTGTGTAAACGCATTTCCTACTTATGATACTTTCCATTTACGATGAGTCCACCAGACATAACCCCGCTATAAGTGGAGCAGCATTTCTATTGTTATCATGAAGATGAAATGAGCTTATGTATGTAAACTGCTTTACAACAGTGTCTAGCCTCACATAGTAGTAGTTGTTATAATAATGCTGTTGTTGTTGTTAGGTGCCGTCGAGTCCGTATCCGACTCATAGCAATCGGTATTTGACTCATAGCGACCCTCATAGGGTTTTCAACGGCTGACTGTTTCGGGATTGCCTTGGGAGTGGATTGCCAGGCTTTTCTCCCATTTTTGAGGTGCTGGGAATTGAATTCGGGACCTCAGAGACTGCAGCGCAGCGCTCTACCAACTGAGCTAAATTCCAGCCCGCTGTTATAATAATGGTAATGTCTAACTCTTGTAGCCCCATAAAATGTTAGCTTTTAGTAAGAAATGGGCAGATACCAGTTATGCTAAGAAGCCCAAATAGGGAAAGCATATCTGCATTTGAGTTCCGATGAGCCGCTTGATAGTCAACAAAAGCCACCTAACTGCCTTATGCTTCCTTCTGCCTAGAAAATGGAGTTGATGAGACTTGCCTTGCAAAGTTGTAAGAATCCACCAGACTGTAAACACTGTCCACGAGTACGTGGTCACTGTGGACGTCCTTGGAGCAGGTGGCCAAGGGAAAAGCGAGGCTCTGACTTAGGCTCTTCTTTTTTTTTTAATTAGAAATTTTTAATGTACATCATAATGTGATTCATTTTGACATGCTTTTCATTGTGACAATTTTCATATATGCATTTTGATAAACATTATTCATATAGGTTACCCCTTACCCTCCCTTATGCTCCCCCCCCATCCCACCCTTCCCATCTAAGTTTCCCATCTAAGTCTTCTCTATCTTTTACTTAGTCGTATTTTTCTATATGTCCTTGCGTTCCAGTTCTGTTTAAGATAGAAACTTTTCCTGTAGTGGTCTTTGTTTTTATCTTGTTAGAACAATTACATGCGATTTCTAGTCCATTTATATTGACCTCATTCTTATCTCCCCCCCCTTTTATTATGATCCGACCTTTGAATAGGATTTTTCCTTCTTGTAATTTTGAACCAGCTCCCTCATATGAGTGAGAACATGTGTTGTTTCTCTTTCTGAGCTCGTGTTCGTTCACTCAAAATAATTTTCTCTAAGGCTCTTCTTTTTGATTGGGAGCCGCCTGCAGCCTCCATCTGGGCATCGCCCCGGAGCTCATGCTGTTCTCTGGGCCTTTCCCACCCTCCGCCTCCCCAGGACAGTTTGCTAACTGGTGTCCTTCTGTATAGGGTCCCGCTTCCTGCCAGTATTAATGGGGGTGAAGGTGCTGATTGCTGATGGATTCTCCCTCTAGGTTGACGCACAACTTTTACAGCAGGGCTTTCTGCTCATGACACTTTTTCGGGAGGAAATGATTGGAAGGGACCAAGTTTTGGGCAGTGGGAGACACCTCTGCAATGCTGTCAGCCATGAGCTCTGTCAGAAGCCTTCTGTTTACCTCCACTGAAAAGTCACAGCAAACTCTTTCGAATTACCCCTCTCTCCCTCCATTCCTCTACTGCATAAAATTCAGAAAGCTTTTCAACAGCACGTTTCCTCAACATCTAATGGAAGGCCTCCTACCAGAACAACAGAAAATAACAAGACTTGGCAAAGATGGGGGCAGGGAAATTGCAACCCTTGCTCGCTGCTATTGGTGGGTAAGCAACAGTTTGCTGCTGTTGCTGTTGTTGGTGGTGCTGCTGTTGCTGCTACGGTGGCTACACTGTGGTCTGGTCCTTACGTCTTTGCCAGGTAGTAACCGAGTCTGCTGCACGAATACTCATGACCCACAGAACAGTAAGTAAGGACCTGGGGCAACGTCCACAGCATAGCAGCCGAGAACAAGAGAGGATTCCTAAGAGAGATCCTGGGGCCCAGCCCAGGCTTTGTGGAAAGGATGGGGCTGAAGTATGTGGGGGTGGGGGTAAGGGTGGGGCTCCCATGTACTAGGAAAAGGAGCAAAAATACCAAGGGTGTGTGGATGGAAACTAGCCTAAGGACTAAACCAAGAGGGGCAAACAGGACTACTGCAATGACATGGCGGTGTAGCAGGACTAACTATTTCTCCAGCACAGTCTTGCCAGGGTTCAGCCTTTTATGGAAGCTCTGAAAACAGCTGGGATCTTTTTTGTGTGTGTGTGTGGGACTGGGATTTGAACCCACAACCTTGCGCTTGCATGTTCTGCAAGTGCTGGATCACTGAGCTGCACACCCTGCCCAAGTTTTTACTTTTTTTTTTTTTTTGAGACAGGGTCTCACTAAGTTATGCAGACTGCCTCTGGTCTCGAACTTGTGATTCTCCTGCCTCTGCCTCTTGAGTCGCTGGGATGACAGGCGTGAGCTACCTCGCCCTGCGTTCCAGCTGGGATGTTTGATCACCCAAACTGTGGTGAACAAGGAGGATCAAATACTCGTTCAGCCCAAGAGTGAATGGGAGCAAGGTGGGTGAGGTGGGGATCTTAGCGTTGCGGTTCTCCAGAGGGGTGGGGTGAGCCAGGCCCCCTGGTGTGGGGTTGCTGCAGAGGCAATGAGGGATAGAGTCTACACCCAGGAGTCCTGGCTGAATACACAAATCCAAGGCGCCCGCAGAGCCTGAAAGCATCATAGATGCTATTGTGATGATTATTTTACAGATGGAGATGCCTTTGATGACGTTCTGTATCCCCAGCTATGTGTCTGGATCTTACAGACACTGTGGATAGAGAGGCTGATACAGAAGCCAGGTTTCTGACTGTTGAAGAGGAGAGGAAAAATCTGTAACAAGCCCTTTGATGTTGGGAACGGAATTGGAGGTGTCCATGGAAACTCAGGGGCTGGGATTTAGCTCAGTTGGTAGAGCGCCGCTCTGCAGTCTCTGAGGTCCAGAGTTGGATTCCCAGCACCGCAAAAATGGGAGAAGGATGTGGCAACCCACTCCCAAGGCAATCCGGAAACAGTCAGCCATTGAAAACCCTATGAGGGTTGCTATGAGTGGGACATGACTCGAAGGCACCTAACAACAACAATGGAAACTCAGTGGGAGCTCAGGTAAGTGTCTCCCAGCTCCCATCCCCCCAGAGGGCCTGAGCAGTGGCCCCCAGGAGCAGACCTTGGTTCCTAAAGTCCCCACCAAAAGGAACCCAAACTCTTTGAAGAAATGACTGCAATGGCTGGATGGGGTGTTGCGGGGGGAGGAGTATTAGATGATACCAGAATATCTTGTTCCAGAAAGTAAAGAAGGGCTCACCAAGTGCTGGTACACGTCAAGAAGCCAGTGTAGAGGAGTTCCTACTGGCCAAATCGGAAGCAATTAGAGTATATAAATAAATGATGATAGGAGCACATTCTTACCTGTTAAATAAGAAGCCACAAGTTCCCACGGATGTAAATAGACAGATGAATACAGAAATGTAAAAGGTAACAGCTTTTCCTTAAGGTAGAATTCCAGCTAATAAATATAGGAGGGATAACAAAATTAGAAAAATCATCAATTACAGCCATCGTGGTGGTAGTGTTAGGTGCCATCGAGGGTTTTCAACGGCTTATTGTTTCGAGATTGTTTACAGGAGTGGACTGCCACATCCTTCTCCTGACAGCCATCATGCTGTTGTTGTTCGGTGCCGTCAAGTCGAGTCTGACTCATAGCAACTCTATGTACAGCAGATTGAAACACTTGCTGATTCTGTGCCAGGCAAACGATCTTATTTATGTTTAAGCCTATTGTGGCAGACACTGTGTCAATCCATCTGGTGGAGGGTTTTCCTCTTTTGCGTTGACCTGCCACTCTCCCAAACATGATGTCCTTCTCCAGGGATTGATCTCTCTGACTACATGTCCGAAATATGTAAGATGCAGTCTGGCCATTCTTGCTTCCAAGGAGCACTCTGGTTGCACTTCTAGGACAGATTTGTTGGTTCTTTTGGCAGTCCATGGTATATTCAATAGACGTCTCCAGACAGCCATCATAGTAATTGGTAATTCAGCCAAGAAATAGCAACGGATATTAAAAAACAACAACAACAACAGTGAGTGACATGTGAAGAGAAATTTACATAGTCTCCAGACACCTCCTTACAAAATCCTTACAAATGACAAAAAGAGAAAAGTAACTTTACAGTGGGGACACGTGGAAAACATCACCTTCCTCATTTGAGTTACATTAAAATCATCAGTATTGGAGGAAATCATGTACCCTTTGGCTGGATACAGTATGAACTCAGTATTGTTTTTTTTTTTTTTTTTTTTTTTTCCGGTACTAGGGGTTGAACCTCTCACTTGCATGCTTTGCAAGTGCTGGGCCACTGAGCTGTACCCCCAGCCCTTTTCTTTTTTCCTTTACTTTTTGAGACAGGGTCTCGCTAAGTTACGCAGACTTCCTCTGGTCTCGAACTTGCAATCCTCCTGGCTCTGCCTCCCGAGACGGTGGGATTACAGGTGTGTGCCACCGAGCCCTGCCCTCAGTATTGTTTTTGTGATGATGTTCCTACCAAAGATGCTTAGCCTTAACCTAATAAACAATCATCTGAAAAACCTAACCCAAGGTCTGCTCTACAAAATAGTTGCCCTTTAATTATGAAATGTTGAGGTCATGAGAAACAGAAACTGTTCCAGATCGAAAGATACTAAAGACATGTGACAATTAAGTGTGCTGAGTAATCCTGGATTGATCCTTTTTCTATCAAGGGCATTATTGAGACAACTGGAGAAACTTGGGTGTTTTTTGAGGATTAGATGATAATATGCATCAATGCTAATTCCTTCATTTTGACGGTTGTGTTTTGATTATGACACAGGGTGTCTTGGTTTGTAGGAAATACACACCAGTGTATTTTAAGGTGATGGGACGTCATGTTGGCAATTTACCCCTCAAATGCATTAGGTAGAAAGTTCTTTATGCTAGTTTTGCAACTCTTCTATAACTTTGAAACAATACAAAAGCAAAGAGGGAGCTATCTTGTAAAAATCTACAAGTTAACATGTTACTTCAGAGTCTGGGCCCTACTGGATAATAAATAATGGGTCAAACAAAGCTATATCCCCAGAGAATGCGATAATCCTGAGTGCTCCATCTGGCATTGAAGTGCAGACTTGCTTTGTCTTATTTCCATGGATCCGGTACATTTCTGTAACAGAGGGATTGGGTTTCTCTTCTGCCTGCTTAAGTGGGTGAGCATCAAGTGCTCCCTAGGAGTTTAGAAATGAGGTTATGTCCCTGGCTTTTGGAGACGTTGATGCAAGTGACCTGAAGGAGTCACTTCTGTGTGGCCACCTACCTGCAGGCTCAGTATGTGCTGGAAGATGTCACTCAAAGTGGAAAGGCGATGTACACAGGGTATGGGGTTCTAGATATTTTCCTGGATGATAGCAAGACTGATTATGGAATGTTGCTCTCTCTCACCCACGACACTGAGCCCACTACCTGGGCTATATATTCATGAGAAGCAGGGGTGAAGCCGGAGGAAAAGGGGCAGAGTGTACTGGGGAAGAGGACATCAGACCTGATGGTGCAGGCAAGGAAAGTCACGGCTGACTCCCAACCCGGGCTCAATATACTGGCAATGGCACTGGGAACTGGGAGGGATCAAGAAATCCTAGGAGAGGAGAGGGGGGAGAGGAGGAACAAGGAGCAGTGAGGGATGGGGGAGGGGACGACCTCAGGGTGAACAGCCCAACTTTAATAGTTCTGGAAAGAATTATAATAACACCAATAATACCAAAGAATGGTAATAATATGGATGGGCTAGAAAATTCATGTGATAGTACTGACAATGTAAAAAGATAGTTCACTACAGGAAAAAGTTTCAATCTTAAACATAATTGGGATCCAAGGATATATAGAAAAATATTCCCAGCCAGGTGCAGTGGCGCACGCCTGTAATTCCAGAGGTTCAGGAGGCAGAGGCAGGAGGATCACAAGTTCAAGACCAGAGGCAGTCTGTGTAACTTAGCGAGACCCTGTCTCAAAAAGTAAAAAATGGGCTGGGGGCACAGCTCAGTGGTCCAGCACTTGCAAAGCATGCAGGTGTGAGGCCCTGGGCTCAACCCCCAGTACCGCAAAAAAAAGAAAAAAAAAAAAGAAAAAGAAAAAGAAAAGAAAAATATTCACACAAAAAGACAAACAAATGGAAGAGAGGTCTTTGGTGGGTGGGTGGGTGAGACGGGGAGAGGAAGTGCACAAAAGGGTGGGGGGTGAACTTATCTGTGCAATGTACAACAAAACACATTTACGGAAATCTCACAGTGAAATTCATGTCAGAATGAAACACATTAAGTCATACATTAAAAATTTCCAATAAGAAAAAAAAAGTCTGGCTTGAGCAGTCAGCTAGGCTAACCCCCATTCACCAAGGGAGGGGGGCGGGGATTCCCAAATTATTTTGATTAGACACACATGGAATCAGAATTAATTAATCCATGCATTTGGTTGTGAGCGTTAAATGAATTAACACATGGAAAATCATAGCACGGTGCTGGGAACAATAAACATCAGATGGCCAGACCCACGACGAGCCTCCAAACAAGATCTGCCTGAAAACTTTCGCCAGCCCCTTTAGCTAAAAGCCTCAGACCCAAACCACCCAAAGACATGGCATCGGCCACCTTGCTTTGCCATTTCTAGTGCTGTGACCTCTTTATTTTATCTGCGATGGTGCTTTTCCTCTGTGGAATTCCGAGATTCTTTATACAAACTTTAAATTACCCAAGGGAAATGAATCCTCATAAGCAAGAAAGCAAAAAATAAAGCGCCTCAACCAAAATAAACTCTCTCCACCGCCCTGTGTCCCTCTGTGCCAAGCCCCTCGCCTAAAATAACTTAAGCCATCTCCACTTGCGCTGACAGCCAGGGCTTTGCTCTGCCGATCAGGTGATCCATTATGTTTGCAAAGGAGCTTTGTGCTTGTTCATTAGGAGAGTTTTTTTGGGAAACTTCAGCAAAGTGTAGGAAAAACGCTAGTGTCTCTGTTTTTTAATTACTGCCCTGTGACTGCCACCACTTAGGGGTCAATCGATCTGGCTGGCAGGGAAGGCGAAGTCTGGAGCTTCGGTGTTTGATCTTGGTGACATCCTCGGGGCTCTTGGGCTCCCCTGTGATACACATATATATTTGTGGTTTTTCGTCTCTCCGGGGAGGATCAGACTCCTGCAGGTCTACCTGACTTTGCTGAGACGCACGGTCAGGACCAGAGGGGCAGGCAGGAGACCCCAGCTGAGGTTGCAGGAACTGCTCCGCGGGTGTGTTCCAAATCCTGTAAACAGAGACGGAACCGTGGTGCGGCTTTCCAGGTCGCAGAGGGACGTGGAGGAGCCCCAAGACCCTCTGGGTTTGCAACCCACTGACCAATAAGGGGCGCTGTTGATTGAGAGACCGTGGCCGGAAGACGGGAAAAGAGGGGACAAGTGTGTGTTGTCTGTGCTTCGGTCCCTTTGAGAAGCTGCGCTCTTTGGAGGACGAACGGATGAGAACTGGAAAATTCAAACAGGTGGCTTCGGCCTCAAAGCCGCTCTCAGCTGTGCAGTCTCTGAACAGAAATCCATCCCGAGTGCGGGCTGCCCACCCGGGCGCCCCCCTCTCCCCTCCCCACCCCCAAGCCTGGCTGCAGGCTGCCGCCTCTTCCTCCCGAGACGAGACGTGCAGGGGGCTCCAAGGCCCCACAAAGGGATCTCTGTGATGGGATCTGGGCTACCGGTGCAGCTTGGTTGCTTCAGTTCGCTTCACTGACACCTTTACGCTTCTTGCTGTCTGACAACTATGGCTGAATCCCATCCTTTATGGCAGCGGCTGTCACTACTGAAATCCACCAAACACTTGGCTTGATGGACTGCTAGCATTGCTGCCTAAAGTCCTCAGATTGCGTGTGGGAGGGCGGCCGCTAGAGAAAGGCAGGAGACAGAAAAGAATCTGAAGACATTGCATTGAACATTTGCTCCACTTGTAATGGGCCCTGTACTTGTCACGGGATAATATCGATGACACACAGCCTGCTTGGAAAACTCCCCCACTCCATATAGTTTTCATAACAGCATGCTGGGGGGCCCTGTGCCAGGACGCAGGAAGCTCAGATTGGGGGCTGTGCTCATGAAGGTTCCTTGGAAACACCCTGAGGAATTTATTAATAACATCCTTCCAGCAACGCTCACTTAAAACCCCAGTGGCACGGGAGGCAGAGGCAGGAGGATCGCAAGTTCGAGACCAGAGGCAGTCTGCGTAATTTAGTGAGACCCTGTCTCAAAAAGTAAAAAAAAAAAAAAAAAAAAAAGGGCTGGAGGCAGCAGCTCAGTGGTCTAGCACTTGCAAAGCATGCAAGTGCAAGACCTTGGGTTCAACCCCCAGTACCACAAAACAAACAAACAAACAAACAACAACAAAAAAACAATCCCCAAAAAACCCAGTGGCAGTGGCGACAGTGGACATCTCTTGCCCTTTGCTTGGGTTTCTCCCTCTTTGCAGAGGACCATACAAAATATTCGGTGTTTGAAAACTCAGGATATCTGCATTTGTTGTTGTTTTTACGGGGCGAGGGAAGGCAACTTTGTTTTAAGGACAAGGTGAGCTTTTGTGGGCTGGCAGGGAACAGGTTAAATGAACACCACTCTTCTTTCTTTTTCTGAGGTTATATTTAGAGATAAAAGTGCACTATTAATATGCAGATTTGGATCTCCGTTTGCAAAGCACAGAGTTATTTCGGATGCTGTATGGGAATCCTTTTTGTGTGTGGATCTTTGGGGGTGGAAAGCCCAGCTGCCTCTTCTGAGATTGCTCATAACTCTTCAGATGTCAACAAATCATTGAAAGGTGTCAGAATGAGGGAAATGAAAGATAATTATTCCGGGGCCGTGGAGAGCTACTTTGAAAGTGAATAGGATCTGTCAGATCGTCTTTTGAAAACAGCAGTTGGCTGCTTGTCTCCGCCATATTAAATGGATATATCTAGGGCCCAGTGAGGTTGTTTGAGATGGCAGTAATCAGCTTAAGTTGGTTTTGGTGGAGGAAAAAAAAAAATAGAAAAAATAAAGGCACTAGAAACGGTAATTACTGAGTTTTCGTGGACCGGCCGCCCTGATAGGGTGACGTGAGGCTTTCTATTCAGTTCTTTTAACAAACGGAACCTTACATTCTTTGTGAATGAATAAAAGGCAAAGCCCATAAGGACTTGGTAGTTTCCAGATGGGGCGGATGTGGGATGGTTGGGGGATACTTCAAGGGGATCCTCATGGGCTGGGGTACAGCACAGGCCACACTTGAGAAAGAGAGAGGACAAATCAGGCTCTTCCAAGGAGCCCAACCTCAGCCTCTAGACAGAGAGACCTTGAGCTGGATGAGGCGGGTACAAAATGAAGACCCGTCCAACTTGAGTCATGTTCCCAAGTGATGACAGAGCAAGGCAGTGATTTGGGACACCAATGTTCTGCCTTATATACACCCAGATCTGTTCTTGTTCCTCCTACTACAAAGTTAGATTCCGGAGAGTTGGAACACATTGGTTTGTGGAAGAATGATCTGATCCTGGTGTACCCAGCGGCTCAACCCCAGAAAAAGACTCTAAGACAAAAACAAACGGATGGGGAGCAGAAAGGTTTATTTAGACCAGTCGGCTGGCTGGCTACTTTCAGTCCCAGGAGCGGACTTTCAGAAAGCAACATCCAACTCACAGTGGTTAGGGTAGGGGAGGAGAAGCAGAATTGTTGTTGTTGTTAGGTGCTGTCAAGTCAGTATCCGACTCATACCGACCCTCATAGGGTTTTCAATGGCTGGCTGTTTCGGGATTGCCTTGGGAGTGGATTGCCACGTCCTTCTCCCATTTTTGTGGTGCTAGGAATCGAACTCGAGACCTCAGAGACTGCAGAGCAATGCTCTACCAACTGAGCTAAATCCCAGCCCCAATTACAGAGCAGAAACCTTTTTACGGTAAAAGGGTGGGGGTACAAAGTAAGTTTGCATTTCCCAGAGTTTAGCCCTTTGCAGGAATTCCCTGAATTGGACCTTTTACAAAGTTATCTAGCGACCATTTACAAAGTTATCTTGTGCTGCCACATTATTCTTAATTCAGCCCTTCCTGGGGCCCAGCCATTTCATGACCTATCTGCCCTTATCAGTTTTTATTGAGGGCTAGTTTTGAGGAACCAGAGTGACTTTGAAGTGACCTAGGCCTGCTATCACAATCCAATAAAAGGAGGGCCAGGAGACGCATCACCTGGGCCTCCCTTCTTGGGACCCCAGACCCACACTACAGGTGATTTCTTGGGTCAAGGCTGTGCATGAGGGTCCCAGAAACATGGTCACCTGCAAAAGACACAACGGGCACTTGGCCCCAACACCAGGTCCCACTGATGTGCGCGAAGAAAGAATTTTTTGCAGACGCTGTGGCTATTCTGTGGCTTGTTTAACGGTGTTTTTGTGGTGTCTGTGTGTTAGACGTGAATCTTTAAAGTAGATGATAGTGAGGCTGCCCTTGTGTGGATATTTCTTCATTTGATGGTGTAGTCAGGGCCCTGGGGTCTGGACTGGCTCTTGGGGAATAGGGCAAAGCTGGCTCTTTAGGTCACAGGGCTTGGGCCAGATGGCTGGGGGGCGTTCAGTCTGTGGCAAGGGTCTCTGTGGCTTCTGTCACCAAAACTAGAAAGAGGAAGCATTGTCCGACCTGACTTCTCTTATATCTGGGGCAAATCAAGCTGGGCAGATCTTCTTACTAGATGTGGACAATGGGCATCCATTTTACATAAGAAAACGCTCTTTGCCTTCTAAGGCATTTCACACCAGTTTGTTTACCTGGCGGGTCTGGCCCGTGTTGCTCTTTCTCTGGCAAAACGCCACTCTGTGATGTTACAGAGCCAGGCAAATGTGGCCAGAGGCAAGAGTATGCACCCAGACTGCCCGGAGCTACCACGTTCAAGGTGAGGACAGGGGCTCCTGGGAGAATGTCTACGCTGGTCGCCCATGTCTGCTCAGAGGCCAGAGGGGAGCAGACACCTTCCCTTTGGAAATGGGACACAGCCTCAGGAATAGGCGGAAGCCCAGGCCACAGGGCACTGCACTATGCTTGTGGAAAGTGAGGGTCTGTATTCCCCCCGCTGTTGGACCCAGGGTTCCTTCCACAGTGAAGAGACTCAGGCTCTGAAGCCCAGGACCCTTTCTGCTTCTTGCCAGGCTCATTTAACAAGCTGTGGTTTCATTGGTGGATCATATATGTGTCCTCAACTTTTCCTACTTTTAGGAAATTTTATTTTTTGTATTGATGCAAAGCTTTATTTTTTAATTTAATTTAATTTTTAATTTTTTTCTCACTAGGTTTATTGAAACTTGGGAATGCTCAATGTGACAGGTACCCAGCCTAGGGTCATTGTTTGGTAAATGGCTCAACATCTTTTATAGGGCATGGGACCCACTTGAAAGTGTCCTTCAATGTCCTCAAAGAAGCACATGGCACCTTCTCCACGGTGGAATGGCAGGACCCATTTTGAAAGCTTTATTTAAAAAAATTTTTTTTTGTCTACTTTTTTTTTTAGTGGTACCAGGGAGTTGACAATCCACTCCCAAGGCAATCCCAAAACAGTCAGCCATTAAAAACCCTATGAGGGTCGCTATGAGTCAGACACGACTTGACGGCACCTAACAACAACAACCACAACAGGGAGTTGAACCCAGGGCCTCGTGCATGCTTTTGCAAGCATTGTACCCTTGAGTCTGACCCCCAGCCCATTTTTCACGTTTTTATTTTGAGACAGGGTCTGCCCAGGTTACGCAGGCTGCCTCTGGCCTCAAAACTGGAATCCTCCTGCCTCTGCCGCCCAGGTTGCTGGGATTACAGGTGTGCGCCACAGCCCTCAACTTGTCTGCTGTTTTCACCCTTAAAAGTGGAAAAGTTTCCAAAACAGAAAGCAGAAGTGACAGAAGGGAGAAGGGAGATTTAAATTTATTTGGGAATATTTTTCTGAATACCCCATAAAATGTCCAGAAACATGTCAGGATGACTGACTTAAGGGTCTGAGAAACTGGATTCTAATTCTAAATTGCTTTTCTAGCTTTGTGCCTTTGGGCAAATCACTTGCTTCTTTAAACCTCAGTCTCCTTCTCTATAGAAAAGAGATCTTAAGATAACCCCATCATGTATACTACCCAAATTAGCATGTGTGAAAGTAGTTTGTAAAGGTGAACGATAATACACTGATAAAGCATGGGTATGAGCAATAAAAACAAGATAAACCAACAAAATGACTTCTTGGGTTGCCCTTACTATGCGCTACATGTAATAATAAAATAGCTATGGCAAAAAATATGTGCCTTCTAGACCACAAATACTATTTTATTTTGTTTGTTTGTTTATTTATTTTGCTTTTTTGATACTGGGTCTCCCTATGTAGCCCAGATTGGCCTCAAATTCACCATGTAACTCCGGCTGGCCTCCATCCTCCTGCCCCAGCCTCCTGAGTGCTAAGATTACAGGTGTGCACCACCACACAGGCACAAATGCTATTGGATTTTAGTCATAGAGAATGCAACCAAGGTTTCCCTAGCCCCGGGGCACTCTGCCCCTGTGGAGAACAGCCTCTAGTCAGTTCAGGGCCTCCAGAGGCAGTGTTGGCCAGTCAGAAGGCAGGAAGAGTCTCTTGTCTGTGTCTCATTGGTTATTAGAGGTGTCAGTCACAGCCTGCCTCTTCCAGTCCTGTGAGGGGCTTCCATGGCCCCTGGCTTCATCACTTGCTAATTTCCAACTAGTTTTTCTGACTTGAAAAGTTCAGTTGAGCTCGCTCCTTCTTGTGGGGATGGTAATTGGAAGAGTGAGAGAATTTGTCCAGTGAAAGCTGGTGAAGCAGCAAAATGGGCATGTGGGGTACGGTGGCCAGTAAGGGCCACGTCTGAGTTGCAGGAATGAAGCCAGGAGGATGGAAGAAGGACCCAGAGAGAAGCAAAAACCCTGTGAGGAGAAGGCAGCATGGTTGCCTGGGGCCTCCAGCCTTCTGTGACTGTGCACCCAGGCACTGAGTCTCTTTCCCCCACGTGACTTAGGTTCTGTTCCAGCTGTTTTTGGGTCAGATACCACCCTCAGACAAAGGGGTGAATGTAGTGTCCCCGAATCAGACTCAAAAATAGAAGGTGGAAGCCGGGCAAGGGAGGACACTGTGACCTGTCACTGATCCCAGCTCCTGCTCTGTCCCAGACTGCTCCTGAGAGGGAAGCCCTGTGTCCTGGACAGGAGACACATCCCGTGGCCCCAGGGTCCCCTGAGCGATGCCTTCACACAGGGCTGGTGGTTTTTCTGCAGATCTAATAACATCTTGCCTGCAGCTATGTTGTTGTTAGGTGCTGTTGAGTCTGTATCTGACTCATAGCGACCCTCATAGGGTTTTCAATGGCTGACTGTTTCAGGATTGCCTTGGGAGTGGATTGCCAGGTCCTTCTCCCATTTTTTGTGGTGCTGGGAATTGAACTCAGGACCTCAGAGACTGCAGCGCAGTGCTCTACCAACTGAGCTAAATCCCAGCCTGCAGCCATAGCCCTGTGGCATTCGGTCCCATCAGATCTCGGAAGCTAAGCAAGGTCGGGTGTGGTTAGTACTTGGATGGGAGACCAACTGGGAATACCAGGTGCTGTAGGCTTAGGAGAAGGACCCGGCAACCTAGGCGCCCCCCAAAATATCAATGTGTCATTGCAAACCGTATGAACAGCAGAGAAGCACTGACAATAGTGTTTCCCCTGTTGTATGTAGGGTCGCTATGAGTCGGATACCGACTCGACAGCCCCTAACAACAACAATAACATCTCAGTCAAACAAGTGCCTGGCCCTGTCTCAGCATGTATGAGTGAGCCTGCCTTTGGTCCACTTGGGCTAAAAATGCAGATCTGGGATGTGAGCAAAGCCGATGGCTGGTTACTTAAAATTCTCTTGTTGGTGGAGTTACCCACAACCCCTGCTTACCTGGTGGTGGGCCAGCGCATCCTCAGAGAGGCAGAGGCAGCATGTGCTTCTGTGTGATGGATGGTGGGTGACTGAACAAATAGTTGTAGTAATAATAACTACTGTTGTTGTTGTTGTTAGGTGCCGTCGAGTCGGTATCTGACTCATAGCGACCCTCCTAGGGTTTTCAATGGCTGACTGTTTCGGGATTGCCTTGGGAGTGGATTGCCAGGCCCTTCTCCCATTTTCGCGGTGTTGGGAATTGAACTCGGGACCTCAGAGACTGTAGCACAGCGCTCTACCAACTGAGCTAAATCCCAGCCCCAACTACTATTATAGGAGCAACAAAAGTAACAATGGCTAGATTCATGATGGGGCTGGGATTTAGCTCAGTTCGTAGAGCACTGCGCTGCAGTCTCTGAGGTCCCGAGTTCAATTCCCAGCACTGCAAAAATGGGAGAAGGACCTGACAATCCACTCCCAAGGCAATCCCGAAACAGTCAGCCATTGAAAACCCTATGAGGGTCGCTATGAGTTGGATACCGACTCGATGGCACCTAACAACAACAAAAAGATTCATGATGCTTCAATTCATGGCGTATGCCCAGGATGCGGCACATGCCAGGCTTTGTGTTAAATACTTCACATCAACCCCGTGAAGCAGATAACATAATTATCCCCATTTTACAGAGAAGGAAAAGGAGGCCCAGAGACACTGAGTAGCAAGGTCCCACAGCTAGTAAGTGGCCAAGGTGACCATAATCTGACCCTAGTGTCCAGGCTCTTGAACATTACATGGTCCTTATTGTCTTTGCAGAATTAATAAATAACTACAAATCATTAAAATTCCACAGATAGGACAAGTGAAGTCATCCAACTCCTTTATGTTTTTTAGCCACAGGTTTATTATGCCTTGGTAAGCCCCATTGGGAAAGGGCTTATTTTGTCTCTTTAGCTGTAGCTCCCTCCGCCTTTGGCATCAACCTCTTCTCACAGTGGGCATCGAGGAAGTTTGCTGCCAGACTGTCGCCTCCCTTCTTCCTTATAAAGTTCACATTCCCGATGCCAAGGAATATCAGCAGCCTCACAATGAGCGGTTACTGGGAAGCATATTTTTTTCAATGTGTGTTACTTTTTAAAGTACAAAAAGATGATATGTTTTTGGTTACAAAAAGTGCAAATACCACCAAAGGGCACGCTGTAAAAATGGAAAGACCTCATTCCACCTTGTCAATGGCTTGGTGTGCATTTTTCTAGGTAACTTTCTGTTTGGATAGATGGAAGTGTGAGTGTCGATACAGAGCAAGCCAGGGGCATGTGTCTTCATTCTTTTTATTGAATGTGTTACCAGTTATTCAACGAGTCTCCTACCATTGGATATGTAGGTAATCTGCAATTTTAAATTTTTGCTGATAATATTATGATCAACCACTTTGTATGTGGGTTCTTACACACTTGAAGCTCTAGCTCAGTAAGAGATAGTCCCAGAAGGGGTATTCTGGCACAGAGGGTATAAATATTCCCATATTGATGGATAGTTAGGTTATCCACAATTTCTTCCTTCTGCAAATAGTATTATAATCAATTCCCCTATGCATATGTTCTTTGCACACTTGGAGGGGATAGTTCAGTAGGATACAGTCCAGAAGGGGAATTTCTGGGTCATAGAGCATAAATAATTTACATGTTGATGTTGTTGTTGTTAGGTGTCATCAAGTCGTATCTGACTCATAGTGACCCTCATAGGGTTTTCAATGGCTGACTGTTTTGGGATTGCCTTGGGAGTGGATTGCCAGGTCCTTCTCCCATTTTTGTGGTGCTGGGAATTGAACTTGGGACCTCAGAGACTGCAGCACAGCACCCTACTAACTGAGCTAAATACCAGCCCTACATGTTGATAGACTATCAAATTATTCCCTGAAAACTTTGTTACAACCCACGTTGCCACTAACAGTATATGAGAAAATCTGACCTCACCTTTTCATCCAAAAGATGTATTTCTAAGTTTAATTACATTTGTATATGTCCTTTGATGGGCTCCCTCTAGGTCCCAGGATTCAGGGTCATTTGGCACGGTTAAATAATGTCACTTGTACAATAGTGGCCACATTTAAACATTAAAAACAAAAGCTAAAAGTCAAAATAACCCAAGAAAACAGAAGTGAAGATTTATACATATGTCCTAGGTATTTTACATCCAAAATATAAAATCTAGATGGGCTTCCATAGCAAAATTTCCATTATCTTTAATGTTCTGGGAACACTTTCAATTTCTACTGAAAATGTCTGGAGGAGTCACAGGGTAATCAGAGGCATTGTGCCCTGTCAAGTTGACTCACACACATGTGGCAAAGTTTGGGCAATAAAGCTCCTAGTACTAAATTTATAGCGGGCCAAATTGGCATCTGTGGCCTTTTTACAAAGAATTGTTCCCCAGGCCCTTGTTCTGATTGTATCCTCTCAACCGACTTTGAAAAAAAAATATATCAGCTTTTATGATTTCAACCAAATGGCTTCATTTCTGGAAAACAACCTATTATTAAGTGCAAAGATTACTTACTCAGCTAATTGTAAGAAATTAAAATCTTGAGATCGATTGAACTAAAGCAAATATTTTAAGATATCTAGCCATAGCTATCACTTCATGCCTAAGATATGGGAATTGTACATGTAATTTCTCATTTTTTTAAACATGACAGTCACAGGAATAACTTAATGGACAATTTTGGCCAATTACACACTGCACTGAGAAAGTCCTATCTCAAAAACAGGGCAGAGGACAAGCTAACAAGTAGTACAATTTCTAACCCACTTTTACCAGATAATTTGGATTTAGGCTAAATTTTAATGATGGCTATAAATGCTACAAGTATCAAGGGTCAATGTGCATTTAAGTGAATGATGGTGTCCAGTAAGCCATTTTTCTATTAAAATTCCAGGAGTCATAACTTGATGTTACCATTATCTTTCATTATTATTATAGTTACCATTTGTTAAACCTTTACTAGATGTCAAATATTATATTAAGTATTTCTCTCTGACTTTCCACATATGTAAAAAAGAGAATGTCCTCAACTGAGGGTGACTACTGGGCAGTTAAGTAATTTAGCTATGATGGCAAGGTTGGCAAATGTTCATATACGATTTCAACCTCTCCTGCATCCGTCCCCAGACGTGGTATTTTATGACTGTGTTATTGCCTCCGGTGGCTCTGGCTGCAAAATGGTCCAATGCCCGGTTGCATTCAGAAAAGATTTAGAGATCTTCTTTTATGACACATTCTGTGTACAAACTGTTTCATGCGAGAGGAAGCAGCGTTTCTTCCTCTAAAAACCGCAATAGTCTAAACAGGAGTTGGAACAGGTGGGACGCCTAAGCCGGGCCAGCTTTTGGGTCTGTTCATCATGTCTCCGTTTCTGTAATGAAATTTTCCCACCACACAGCAGCACAAACGCCTTGGCTATAGAGATGGAATTGGATCTTTTCCGGAGAGCGACACTTCTTCCATTGAAACAGCCCCTTTTCTTGGACAGCGTGGTGGGGATTGAGTGTGTGTGCGTTGGGGAGGGGGGCTTGTTTGCCGCTTGAAGCGGGCATTCAGGTGGCGCAAGGCTGCAAGTGACTTGTTCGGCTATTTGTGAGGCAACTGGCAAACTCGGGCCTTCTCCCTGGCAAGGAAGAGAAAGGGCCGCTTGTTTCGGAAATATCAGCAGAAAAGGCTGGTGCAGGTGGGGCCATCAGTGACACGTTGTTGGAAGCCGAGCCTGCAGGTGCCGCCTCTGGAACTTGGACGTGTGCTTCCTGGGTCTGGGGCTGGAGAAAGAGGGCTGCCAGTCCCCAGATAGAACCACACTGTTGTCCCCAGGGTGAATGAAAAAGATGTTTCAGTGCTGTGGACGGATCTGGATGGTTTGCCACCGAGGACAAAAAGTCTCCTATAAAATTCCATTTACACAGTCCTATCTCACTTGGGCTTTTGGTGACCAGATTCAATTGTGCTGGTGTCCCCTGTGCAGTGTGATATCATAGCTTCAGAGGAAGGCTTTATTTAGAGGTCACACTAGTTTGTCCTGGGGATGTGGTCATTTTTTGTGTCACGGACAATGTTTTACTGTGGAGATGTGAGCCAGATGGCTGAGCCACTTGCAGTCCGGAGCTAAACAGTGTCTGTATTGTTGGCGAATAAACAGAATCTATTATCTGCTGCTCATGAAACTCTAGTGCCCACCACTGTTTAGAGATGAAGTATTTAATAAATTGTTAGGTCCCGCTTCAAGAATCGGTAAAACCGCATCTCACAAGGATGCAGGCCTCCAAAAATAATATAAATCTCTTGTATTCTTAAAAACAACGGCCACCTTCTATGGTGCGTGTCTTCTCTCCCCGCCCCCTTTGTCCCTCCAGGCCATTCACTCTTACAGTAGTGGAGACTCTGAGTTCTGTTTCTTTCCCACCGCAATCCATATGCTAATATGATCTGTAATCCTTGCGCTGTGCGGTGGGGACCAACACGACCCTTGTGATTCGCCTCCTCCAGCTTTCTCACCCCCTCCAAACCCAGCCACCTATTTGTCAACCCCCCAGCAGCACAGTGGAGCCTTACAGGCCAGCGTGTGGGGGGCGGAAATGCCCTTTTGGGGTTTGCTTCCTCCCTCCTGCCTGAGATTATCCCTGATGCTCTGGAAATAGAAGGTGCAGTGTCTGGCGAGGTTGTCTCCCAAGCTGCCATGGCGTCCCTTGGGGGCTTGCGCAGGGGCTGCCGCCCGCTCACCCCCAATGGCAACAGCGACCCAAACACCGCAACCTGGAAAGGCTGCAAAAGGTTTGTTTCCCTTCGGAGAATGAGTTTAGAGGGTCGCTTTCTTCACATTTACTACTACTTTCTCCTTTTCTTGTTTGTTTCCAGAGTGCTTCTTGTCTTCCTAAATGAAGCACACTTTTCTATTTAACTTCGCCCAGCTGTGGCGGGGTCTATTGCAATGTCACCGGTATTCGTTTCCTGCTTTAATTGCAGCCAAAGCCAACCTTGACTGGCAAGGAGAAAGCCACTGACAGGTTTGGGCTGTGTCCAGACCCCCTCAGACTTTCTGTCAGCCAACTGTTTGACAGTCTATGCAAATGCATGCAAATGTAGGGACACTGGCCTAACACCTGCAGAAAGTGACCATCCCCACTCAGGCCTGGCCTCCCCTGTAACTGGGGGGTTTTTGAAATGCTGCTTGGTTGCTCTCTGTCAGTTTATTATGCGTTTGTCAGCAGAACGTTGGGCCGATAAAAACACTCCTCTTTGTCCTGAAGAGCCACACAGCTCCGTGTGGAGCCGCAAGTGCCAGGGATAGTGGGATGGCTCCTGGCCAGCTCTTGTGAATCCTCCCCTCTGTCCCCAGGACCCGAGTGCAGACTCCGAACCCTTGTGGGCTTACCCGCCTGGAGGAAGGCCTTCTGTTTCACTGGGTGTGAAGACAGGACGGCGGTGGGGGCGGGCAGCAGAGCGAGAGGCCGGCTCTCGCTGGCAGCTGGAACTTGACGACTTGGAGGAAGAATGTGTCCTGGATCTTAAAAAGCCAAAATAAATTCTGCCGGGGCTGTCAGAGACTTGGAAAGCGGGAGAGGGCCTGCCACCTTGAGTGGGAATAGGATTGCCGGCCACCCTCGCTACCTCCAGGCTATGGGAAGATGGCCAGGTGGTGGGGCTCTGGCAGCCACTTGCTGCCCGGCCATCTCGGCTCCCATCTGCTCGGGCCTTTGCTGGCCCCTCGCAACCCCTCTTTGGAAGAGGTGCTGGGACTGACCAGTCAGCTGTTACTTCAGAGGTCTGAGTGAGACTGCGTAGGTCTGAGTTTGGCTTTTTTGAAGGTAAGGCAGGGGATCTCACCATTATGACACCAGAGCCAAAGCCTGGAAGAGGCCTGGATCCTAGGGCCTTCCTTCAGCCATGACTGAGGGAAATGTAAGGCAAAGACATCACAGACCAATGCCCTATGGGATCCTTATCCAGCAGCCACCAGAACTGAGGACAATATTGAACATCGTTGTGCTGATGGGCTTAGATTCTCCAGAAGAGCAAGTCATTCACGGAATGTGTAAATCAGAACTTCTAAAGTCCCTGCCGTCTCTGCTTTAAGGTTGCAAGGACCTTGTGTGTTTTGCGGTACCTGAATATACACAACCTAAATATGTTGTTGTTGTTGTTAGGTGCCGTCAAGTTGGTATCTGATTCATAGGGACCCTACAAACTACAGGTGAAACACTATTGTCAGTGCTTCTCTGATGGGATCAGAAGCCATAGAGCTAAGGTTGCAGGCCCACCTAAATATGTTGTTGTTGTTGTTAGGTGCCGTCGACTCGGTATCTGACTCATAGCGACCCTCATAGGGTTTTCCATGGCTGACTGTCTCGGGATTGCCTTGGGAGTGGATTGCTAGGTCCTTCTCCCATTTTTGCGGTGCTGGGAATTGAACTTGGGACCTCAGAGACTGCAGCGCAGTGCTCTACCAACTGCGCTAAATCCCAGCCCTAACCTAAATATAGGACTGCCTAAATATAGGACCAGCCTGTGGCATCTGATCTCCTCAGATCTCGGAAGCAAAGCAGGGTCCAGTCTGGTTAGTCCTTGGATGGGAGACTGCCAGGGAACACCAGGTGCTGTAGGCTTGGGAGAAGGACCCAACAACCCACTCCCAAAAAACACTCCCAAAAAACAATCAGCCATTGAAAACCCTATGAATAACAGAGAAACACTAACAATCCTGTTTTGCCTGTTATACATAGGGTCACTATGAGTCAGACTTCGATTCAATGGCACCTAACAACAACAAATATAGGACCACAGTGTCTTGGGTATAGGTCTATAACTGGCTCTGGCTATGTCAGGGGACTAAGCGGGCATTCCTTATAATCAACAGTTTAGGGGCTGTGGCTGTAATTCAGTGGTAGAGCACATACTTAGCATGTGAAGGTCCTTGGGTTCACCACCCAGCACCATATGCATGGAAAAAGGTGGAGAGAGAGGAAAGTAGAAAACCAGTTTAACTCATGTCACTGTAGACTCTTGACCTACCTAATTTACATTCCAAAATAAGCTTTTTGGCTTAACACATCATTTTGCCATCCATACCATTTAAATCAATCAATCAATTTGCCCACTCATTCTAGTATAGTAAGAATAGTGAAAAATCACAGTGTAGCCTCTCCCAATGTTTGTCTATCAGACTTCTCCCTCCCCAGAAGGCAAAGGCATATATTTCTGAGCTTTCCAAAAGCTGCTGTTCCAAGATCTGGCAGGAAATCTGAGTGTGTGGCTTCCCAGCAGACAGAATGGCTCTCTGCGGAGACCTAATGTGTACAAGCATCCTTTAAATAGCCCCGAAACCTCAATGCATAATCAACGGCTGCCTGGACTTCATAACTGTTGAAAATCACGGTATTGTGGATTAGCACAAAGATGGTGCCAAGTTGCTTACGGCGTCGGTAGGTTTTCCCCATATTGATTTATTGCTGAAGGAGGAATGGAGATGAGCTCAGAAATGTGTATAAGGTGACTGCTAAGGACTCAGCTGGAGACGTCTATTGAATATACCATGGACTGCCAGAAGAACCAACAGATCTGTCCTAGAAGAAGTGCAATCAGAATGCTCCTTGGAAGCAAGAATGGCTAGACTGTGTCTTACATATTTTGGACATGTAGTCAGGAGAGATCAATGCCTGGAGAAAGACATCATGTTTGGGAGAGTGGCAGGTCAACGGAAAAAAGGAAAACCCTCCACCAGAAGGAATGACACAGTGTCTGCAACAATGGGCTTAAATATAAACAAGATCATGTGCCTGGCACAGAATCGAGAAGTGTTTCGATCTGCTGTACATAGGGTCGCTATGAGTCGGACTCGACTTGACGGCACCTAACAACAACAACAACAAGGACTCAGCATTGGGCATCGCTGTCCTGGATACACTGAGACATGAAGGCATCCATGAGAACTCACTCAGGGCCATACAGTAGATCAAGGTCATTGTTAGCAATAGGACGCAGAAACTCAGTTCCCACTTGGGTCCACCTGCCTCCTCTTCATCATAACACACAGTATGTGCAACAAGGAAAACTCCTGGTTGGACCAAATTTTCACAGAGAAAGGGGGTTGGGAGTCTGCATTTGAGACAGGAAGGAGATTTGAATGAGAGCTATACAAAGCCTCCAAAGGGTTGGCGCCTGGAGGTCTCCAATCAGGTCCTCAGTTCCTCTCAATGTCCATGAGACGGATACCGTTTGTTGTTGTCATAACATCAGCGAGGAATGAAAGCTGGAAGATCACCAGCCACGCAGTTGTGGATGCAATGCCCCAGCCCTGGTGCCTGGCATAGTAAAGGCTAGACTTACTCTTCCCCGCTCAGTGCCGAGGCTAGCCCCACCACTCCATATGAGTTTTGCTTTATGGATTAGAAAGCAAGTTTTATCATACCAGTCGTAATTCACAATGGTAATGTATGATTTTCTCTTATTTAAATGAGCCCACTCTTTGCCTTAAAGAAAGAAGAAGGAAAAAAAAAGACAAGCTGGAACGAAATTACAAAATAAAACGCTCCCTAAATGAGACTCGTTCATTTCTCATTCACTTGTTCCGTTCCTTCTTGCTCTCTCTTTCTCTCGCTCTCTTTCTTTATTTAAAAAATAAACTTTAGAACCCAAGGTAGCTGTACTTAAGCAGCTTTCATGTCCTTTTCAGGGCTTGCGCGCAGGGTTGTGGTCACTCAGGCAGCAGTAACTTTGAAAAAATGACCCGTCTACACCCAAACAATAACAGAATCCTTCTTTTTATGTTGGAAACGCCCACGGCTTTCTGCGGGTCTCCAGACTCCCCACGTCGATGCAACTGTTTGACCAGCCTTCTACTGAACAACTTAATTAAGCAAAAGAAAACGTGTCAGTTTCTGCCAACCTCACAAAAACAGAGCTGTGGGGGTAAAAAGGGTCGGCCGAATTAACCCACATTCCTGAACGGGTTCACTACAGCGAGGCCTGGCTTGGCGGCAACGCCAGGGGGAGCCGGGCGCTGGATTGCCATTCACATTGATCAAGACATATTGTTCGGTACATCATACGGAACACAATTAAAGCTGCAGTACCTCGGGGGGGCGGGGGGCGCAGCTCGGGTGTGAGCTTAGCTTAACTTAAAAAAAAAAACAACCTTGTCACGACACGGTGCCACCGTTGACATCCTGCACAGTGACGGAGACAAAACAGTTTTCTCCGACCATACGAAAACAGCAAGTTGTTTTTAGTTTCTCCCCCTCTCTCCTATCGCTGGCCTCCCTCTACCCGCATTCTCTCTCCATGAAAGCATATGCCGTATGCAAAGCGACTGTATACTCTGCATGCGATTTGTCCTGCCAGACCAAACCCGAATTTAATCCTTTTTTTTTTGTCCCCGAGGGCGGGGAAGCGTCCCTGCCTAAATCCTTCTCTGGAAGCTGGGAAAGCAGAGGCCCCAGGAATCCGGTTACCTAGCCAATTAAATTTAGTTGTCTTGTCCCCCCCACGCTTGGGTTTTGATTTTGCTTCCTTTATGTGAAGCCAGGATGGAGCTTAGCGCCCAGCCCTTTCCCCCCCAACCTCCACCTTCTCCCCACCCCGTTAGAGCCTCCTGTGGTCCCCAGGAAAAGCAGGGGCTTTTCAGGGGTAGCCAAAGAGAATTCAGAAACGTGGCCCACCAGTTCTTTGGGGAAGAATTACATTGGCACCAGCTTGGCATTAGGCGGGAGATGGTGATGTTTTTACTTCCAATGATTCTCCCTCTGTCTGTCTGTCTGTCTGTCTCTGCTTCCTCAGTGTGGCAAGCCACTGTAGCATAATTCTATGCAGAAAGCATTCTCCTGTGAGAATACTGTCCCGCTTCCTGCTGGGAAACAGGGCCTCCATACAACCTTTGTTGTTGTTGTTAGGTGCTGTTGAGTCAGTGTCCGACTCACAGCGACCCTACGTACAACAAGCGAAACACTTTGTCAGTGCTTCTCTGCTATTCATAGGGTTTTCAACAGTGGATGGATATTTGGGAGTGGGTTGCTGGGTCCTTTTCCCAAGCCTGCAGCACCTGGTGTTCCCAGATGGTCTCCCATCCAAGTACTAACCAGGCCTGATCCTGCTTAGCTTCCGAGATATGACGGGATTGGATGCAACAGGGCTATGGCTGCAGGCTCCAGACACCCTTTAGCTGCCTTATTTTGGGGAGCAGCAGTAGCAGCAGCGTTTGCAGGTTGGATGCCTACAGGTTAGGGACCAGGATGAAGTGGCCTCTCTGATCTCACAGGGGCAGAAGCACAAAGCTTTTCTGTGGGTCTTTTGTGATGCAAGGAACCTTTTTTTTTTTTTTTTTTTTAGAAATTTTTAATGTACATCATAATGTGATTCATTTTGACATGCTTTTCATTGTGACAATTTTCATATATGCAATTTGATAAACATTATTCATATAGGTTACCCCTTACCCTCCCCTATGTTCCCCCTCCCCCCTTCCCATCTAAGTTTCCCATCCAAGTCTTCTCTATCTTTTACTATGTAGTATTTTTCTATATGTCCTTGGGTTCCATTTCTGTTTAAGATTGAAACTTTTCCTATAGTGGTCTTTGTTTTTATGTTGTTAAAACAATTACATGCAATTTCTAGTCCATTTATATTGACCTCATTCTTATCTTCCCTCCCCCCCTTTTATTATGATCTGACGTTTGAGTAGGATTTTTCACAAGGAACCTTTTGATTAAGAAGCATTTATGCTTGATACCCATCACAGATGTTCTTCAGTGTGAAAAGGTTTTTAAAGAAAGACTCAAGAGCCGCTCACTTACCAGACCATGCAGGCAAATTTTGTTTGCTCTGACACTAGGGAGAAAATACGTATAACCTTGGCCAGAGAAGTGGGCAAAAATTAGCCAGTACTGAAAGGCTGGACAGATAGGCAAATTAGGGGAACTGGCAGAGGTGTGGCTTAGGAGATTAATTAACAGATTCCCAGGCAGAACACAACAGCAAGTATAGGCCAAGAAGCTATGAGCTGGCTGGGTGCAGTGGTGCACACCTGTGATAACAGCGATTTGGGAGGCCGAGGCAGGAGGATCGCAGGTTCGAGGCCAGAGGCAGCCTGCATAACTTAGTGAGACCCCCGTCTTTTTTTTTCTTTTTTATTGGAAATTTTTAATGTACACCTTAATGTGATTCATTCTGACATGCTTTTCATTGTGGCGTTTCCATATATGCATTTTGATGTACATTATTCATATAGGTGCCCCTTTACCCTCTTGTATGCTTCCCCCCCTTCCATCCTCCCCATCTAAGTCTTCTCTATCATTTACTTGGTAATATTTTTCTATATGTCCCTGGGTTCCAGTTCTGTTTAAGATAGAAACTTTTCCTGTAGTGAATTTTGTTTTTATCTTGGTGAGACCCTGTCTTAAGATAAAAAATAAAGTGTAAGCCGG
>VMDO01002461.1:108784-167804 GCA_007922755.1 Pedetes capensis
AAAAAAAAAAAAAGTGTAGGCTAGGGGTGCAGCTCAGTGGTAAAGCACTTGCTAAGTATGTGTGAGGCTCTAGGCTCCATCCCCAAATACCGCAAAGAGAGAAAAAAGAAGCAGAAGCTACAAATGAGCTGCAGTGACTTTTTCTTCAGGTGTCTTCTTTTAAGCTTGTGATGCCCACAGAGAGCCAGTCCCCTGAGAGGCTTGTACGGTGCAGCAGTTTGCCACCAACTGGTTGAAACACATGTAAGAGAGGCGTAAGACAGAGAACATCAGTGATGAAATGTGACCTGGAGTTTCATCTCAAAAGAATTGTTCCATCCAATACAGATGTTGTAGGCAAAAGCTATCCGAACTCAAAACCTGTGGCAAGAGTGGCTCATCTTTGTCAGGATTCCTTGTTATCTACGGCAAACCATGCCTTCGAGAGGTGCTTGATGATCTCGTCTGGCCTGTATGTCTAACTTTTTTTTTTTTTTCCCCATGTAATTCAGGCCTCTGAGAAGATTTTTTCTTTCTAGTCTGAAGAGCGGAGCTTGTCTGCTTGGCAGCTTGGGCAAACTACAGTGGCTCAGCCGAGCACATCCCCCTGGAGGTCCTGCACTGTCCAAAACTGGTTCTTCTGAGGCCTGATGGAAAATCTGAGCCAAGAGCTTCAAGGAGGCAGAGCACCCCAGGGATGCTTCTTCTCCTTGGGGCGGGCACCAGGCAGCTGGCACCTTTGCCCCACCTGCCATGCCCCTCCTGCCTGTCCCTCTGGGCTTCTCAGATGCCTTAGCTAATCCTCAGCCTCTGTGACAGGCCCACAGCCTCTGCCTGTGCCTCTCACACTTGGAACCCAGGGTCCAAGTCTCCTCTCCTCCTCCCCATTCTCTTCTGTCTTCTTCCTCTCCCCTCCTTCTCCTCCCCCTCCAGCTCCTCCTCCTCCTCCCCCTTCTCCTCCTTCTGGGGCTGCGTGCTGAATATGGAACCCAGGGTCTAGTGCATGCTGGGCAAATGCTCTACCATTGAGCTACACCTCCCACCTCTTCTCTCTGCTTTTTTTTTTTTTTTTTTTTTTTTTTTTGCTGTACTGGGGGCTGAACCCAGGGCCTTGCCTCTGTATGCTTTGCAAGTGCTGGACCACTGAGCTGCACCCCCAGCCCATTTTCTTTTTACTTTTTGAGACAGGGTCCCGCTAAGTGACACAGACTGCCTCTGGTCTCGAACTTGTGATTCTCCTGCCTCTGCCTCCCGAGCCACTGGGCTTAGAGGCCTGTGCCACTGCGCTTCTCTCTGCTTCTTAACAGCAATATGATCTTAAGCTAGTGACTTAACTCTCCTGCACCTCACTTTACCCATCTGTAAAATGAGGCTAAAAGAAGCACCTCCCTCAGGGAGCTGGAGACTTCATGTTGTGAGGCTTGAGAGAGTTAATTCATGGAGAGGGCTTTGCCCTTATCTGCGGCACAACAACAGTGGTTACAACCCTCCCTGGTAGTCTTCAAAAGCAGGTGGCTCTAGAGCACTGTTTTATTGCCTGCAGTACTTAGGGAACCACAGAGGGAAGGGGCACATCTGGCTGGAAAACAGTCCTTTCATTGACCTGGGCTGACACCCTGGGTTTTCCAAACCAAGCCAGCATGCCCGTCCTGGGAAAATTTCCCTTGAGCAAATATAGTGGGACTAAGGCCTTCACGGGGTAGGTTCTACTACACCAGGTGGGGCATGAGGCCAGCGTGCAGAGGTCCTCAGACCCCCCAGGGACGTACAGATCCCCACACAGCCTTCCGCCTCCCCCACTCCACAGTGGAGAAAGAAGGTCAGAGATGTCAAGTGACTGACTACAGTCCTACAGCCAGGGCTGGTATGGGAACTTTGGTCCTTCAGCCCTTGCCTGCCTGTTTTTGCCCAGCACCGTCACCCCATTCAGATCTGTAACAGCGACAGGCACATCCTTATGCATATGCAAATATCTGCTTTCCTGAACATATGGCCTGAACTCCAGGCTTAACGCCATCCAGACGGGGTTTACCTCCCTCCTCAAAGCGAAACGAAATCACCACGGTGTTCTTCCAAATGCGCCCTTGTTGTTGTTGTTAGGTGCCGTGGAGTCGGTATCCGACTCATAGCGACCCTCATAGGGTTTTCAATGGCTGGGTGCTTTGGGATTGCCTTGGGAGTGGGTTGCCAGGCCCTTCTCCCATTTTTGCGGTGCTGGGAATTGAACTCAGGACCTCAGAGACTGCAGTGCAGCGCTCTACCCACTGACCTAAATCCCAGCTAAATGCGCCCTTGGGTGTGGATTTTCACTCTCAGTATCTACGGGTTGTGATGTGGCTGGGCACTACCACAGAGACAAATTACAACCCTCCTGCAATGGGGCACGGGAAAGGGGACCCTGAAACTCTCTGCCCCTCCTACCCCCAGCCCCTACCCACCTGCACGTTGGCCTCCCTGGAGCCAGCGCTGCCTGGCCAGCGATCAGTGGCTGCTAGGTTTCCTAACAAGCCCGAGCTTGAAGGGAGCCTCTTGTTGGGCGAAATTTATGACCCGGCACTTCCTCCGAGCGACTTCCCACGTTGAATTGTTGAGCACTTCTGACCTTACCGCCCCTAACAAGAGAAGGGTGGAGAGGGGAGGGGAGGAGGGCGGGAGGATGCCGGGAGAGGGAGGCGCCCTTAGACAGATGTCAGGCAGTGGGAGCGGGACCCTGCAGATGCCGCAAAGACTACCTGCCAGTGCGGGGCTGGGGGGCTGTCTGTGGGGAACGCAGGTTCCGGCCCCTCCCCCACTCATCTGAGTGACAATTGGTGACCCGCCCAGCGCACAGATGGATCCAAGCCTGGGTGCACAGAGAAGGACCTGACCCTGGGCACGGCTCATCTCACCAGAAACTCCCTCTGGAAAGAAAAAATTGCTGAACCTGGGAAACACGGTTGGGTTCTAGGGGATATAGGTCCCCTTTGTGTATGGTTGATGCCCCTTCATCTGCGCATTGCATTTGGATATTTTCCTTTTCCACTTTCTCCTCCCTTCTCTGACTAAAAGGAAGCCCTGAACCCTTAGTGAGATTGTCCCAGGGGCCCCTTCCTTCTTCTCCCTTGAGGGAAGGATGGACTCACCCAGAGAGTCTTGATTCACAGCTTCCTGAACTTGGCCACACATGGAGTCATCTGGACTGTTAAAAAAATACCGATGCCCGGGTCCCTCTCCCCAAGAGGTGGATTGAACTGGTCTAGGGTAAGGCTGGGCTGAGGTTTAGCTTGATTGGTAGAGTGCTGTTCTGCACTTTCTGAGGACCCAGTTTCGATCCCCAGCACCGCAAAAATGGGAGAAGGACGTGGCAATCCACTCCTGAAGCAATCCTGAAACAGTCAGCCATTGAACACCCTATGAAGGTTGCTATGAGTTGGACGTGACTCTACAGCGCCAAACAACAACAATAGGCTGAGGCTGGGCTGAGATTTAGCTCAGCTGGTAGATGTTGCTCTGCACTTTTTGAGGACCCGGGTTCGATCCCCAGCACTGCAAAAACGGGAGAAGGACATGCCAATCCACTCCTGAAGCAATCCTGAAATAATCAGCCATTGAAAATCCTATGAAGGTCTCTGAGTTGGACATGACTTGATGGCACCGAACAACAACAACAACTGGGTGTGGCTGGCATCTGGGTTTCAGATCGTCTGTCTCACAGTGTGTGGTGAAGATGGAGAACCGTGACTCACAGCCAGCCGCATCCCTTTGGGAGTCTCACGGACAAGTCCGTTCTAACTACAACCTCATGCTTACAGACCAGTAAGATAATTGTTTGCCTAGCGACTCATCCAGCTGATAACCATTTCCTAAAATAAAATTGAGCTAACCAACATGTACATAATGGGGTATACACTGCAGTTCCCCAGGACCAGGGTCTTTAGAAGCGTTAGCTATGATCCGGCTTTGCCCTGGTGGTCCCAGAGAGGCTTAACCAGATCCTGGAATGTGTGGCCCCAACTCCATACCGGCCTCAGCTGGAACGCTGTGGGGGCTCTGGTCAAACCATGTGCGAACACATTGCATCTAGTCGATGTTACTTATTCTTCAGTGTTTATGTTGCACGTCACTTCTTCATGGCAGCACCCACAGACCTTCTGGACCATGCTAAATGTCCCTGTCACATGAGGTCCCCACCCAGGGCCTTCTCCTTATAGCCATTCTTACGTAGAAAGCCAGTAAAAGGAATCTTAGAACTAATTGCTCAATAGCTATCCCTGCCTCTCATGATGCGTGCTCTGTGGGGACAGGAAGCACGCCTATATTATTCTTTTTTTTTACTCCCCCCCTTTATTCATAAATGTTGGCGGGGTATAGCATAATATGTTGTTGTTGTTGTTAGGTGCCATCGAGTCAGTATCCGACTCATAGTGACCCTCATAGGGTTTTCAATGGCTGACTGTTTTGGGATTGCCTTGGGAGTGGATTGCCATGTCCTTCTCCCATTTTTGCAGTGCTGGGAATTGAACTCGGGACCTCAGAGACTGAAGCGCAGCATTCTACCAACTGAGCTAAATCTCAGCCATAGCATAATATGTTGTTAGGTGGCTTCGAGTCAGTATCCGACTCATAGCGACCCTCATAGGGTTTTCAACGGCTGACTATTTCGGGATTGCCTTGGGAGTGGATTGCCAGGTCCTTCTCCCAAGCATAATATAGCACTTGCTTTTTCCATTGAGCAACTAGTATGTCATTTTTCATTACACTTTTATCAACTTATGAGGTTTATGGAACATTTTGACTACCATGTAGTAAAACTTATATGCATATTTGGGTTATGTTCCCCCAATTTTCCAATGTATCCATGAAGTTGCCTTGTTCCCATTGAGATTATCCTCTCCCCCTTTATCCTTCTATACTGTCTTCCCCATCCCACCTTCCGCAATCTTCGCTTCCCTCTGCTAGTTCCCTCCCTCCTTTTTCTACTGTTTTTATTATCCCTTCTTAAGCTATAAAAATTGTGTATTTTTATATATCAACTTATGTATAGGATTTTTTCTTCCTTTAAGTAAGAGTCAGCTTCCACAAATGAGTGAGAACATATGGTATTTCTCTTTTAGAGCTTGTGTTTATTCGCTTAGGATGATATTCTCCAGTTCCATCCGTTTTGCTGCATACAACATTATTTCATTTTTTATTTCTCAGTAATATTCCATTATGTATATGTACCATAATTTTTTTTTATCCATTCTTCTGTTGATGGGCATCTTGGTTGGTTCCATATCCTTGCTTGTGAAAAGTACTGCATTAAATATGGAGATGCAGGTGTCTCTGTGGCATGATGACTTGTCTCCCTTTGGGTATGTTCCCAGCCGTGGTATAGCTGGGTTGTAGGGCAGTTCTATTTTAGTCTTCTGAGGTATCTCCATATTGATTTCCAAAGTGGTTGAACCAAATTACAGTCCCACCAACAGTATAAGAGGGTTCCTTTTTCTCCACATCCTCACCGGCATTTGTTATTATTTGTTCTGTTGATCTTATGCTTATATTTGGGAGAAGGACCTGGCAATCCACTCCCAAGGCAATCCCGAAACAGTCAGCCATTGAAAACCCTATGAAGATTGCTATGAGTCACATACCAACTGCTATGAGTCGGATACCCACTCGACGGCACCTAACAACAGCAACAACATGCTTATATTATTCATTGCTGTAGATTCATAGTAGGTCCACAAAAACTATTGGTCAAATGATGAAGATGGGCTATTCTTGTCATCTTAAACCCTGACTCTGAGCCGGGCGTGGTGGCTCACACCTATAATCCCAGTGGCTCAGGAGGCAGAGGCAGGAGGATCACAAGTTTGAGACCAGAGGCAGTCTGCGTAGCTTAGTGAGACCCTGTCTCAAAAAGTAAAAAAATGGGTTGAGGGTGCAGCTCAGTGGTCCAGTACTTGCAGAGCATGCAAGTGTGGGGCCCTGGGTTCAACCCACAGTACTGCAAACAAAACAAAACAAAAACAACCTGTCTCAGATCTTGCCTTGCATTCACTTTGACTTTGCTGGTTCCCATATATATATATATAAAATATATATATAATATATATATAAATATATATAATATATATATATAAATATATATATAATATATATAAATATAATATATATATTATATAATATATATATATTGTTGTTGTTAGGTGCCGTTGAGTCGGTATCCGACTCATAGCGACCCTCTGTTCAACAGGGGAAACACTATTGTCAGTGATTCTCTGCTGTGCATAGGGTTTTCAATGGCAGATTGATTTTTGGGAGGGGGTTGCCAGGTCCTTCTCCCAAGCCTACAGCTTCTGGTGTTCCCAGGCAGTCTCCCATCCAGGTACTAACCAGGCCCGACCCTGCTTAGCTTCCAAGATCTGACGGGATCGGATACCACAGGGCTATGGCTGCAGGCATATATATATATATTATATAATATATATAATATATATAATTTTTTTTTTTTTTTTTTGTAGTACTGGGGGTTGAACTCAGAGCCTCGCGCTTGCATGCTCTGCAAGTGCTGGACCACAGCTGCACCCCAGCCCATTTTTTTTACTTTTTGAGACAGGGTCTCGCTAAGTTCCGCAGACTGCCTCTGGTGTCGAACTTGCGATTCTCGTGCCTCCGCCTTCCCATCCGCTGGGATTACAGGCATGCGCCACAGTGCCCGGCTCCTTCTTGAAATTCTTTGATCAATAAACTGAAGAACTCAGCACCTGAGTCCAGCTAAACAAAGAGCTTTTCCTTTGTAGTGAGAGTGACTGAAATCTTCAGAGCAGAGCTACTGGAGAGCAATGGACCCAATAAAGAACAGCCTCGCACAGAATTGCATTTCTGGTGTTATTTGCAAAAAGTTGATATGTACCATATATAATGCGTAAGACACAAAGCTAGACTTGTAAATTTTATTTTCTTATTCCACTTAGAGTTAGGTAGACATAGATGTTACTCTGTATTTGCATATAATCAGGCCTGATCATATCCTGTAACTTCCTCTTTTCTCTGTTCACACCTTGTCATATGGAGTATGTGTGTGTGTGTGTGTGTGTGTGTGTGTGTGTGTGTATGTGTATGTGGTGCTGGGGATCAACCCAGAGTCTTGTGCATGCTAGGCAAGCATTCTACCACTCAGCTACAGATATAGCCCTTTCATTTTTTTTTTTAAACCCAAAACCTGGGAAAAGAACACCTACATTTTCAGATAAATTTAAATCACAAATTTCTCATTCTTTTCCAGGAATTGTGTTTCATGAATGTCCTTGTCATTGTCCCACCCCCCAAAAAAACTCCTTTTCTTCTTATTTAGAAACTGTCATATAGCTTTGCTTACAGAGGTTGTAATACCTAGTTTGTTACACCCTGAAAGGATAACAGACATTCTGGGCCTGACAAGGATTTAAGAGTTCTCCATAAATTATCTCCTCCTGTGAAATCATGATCCACAAGAGGTCCTAAATCCTGGAGTTCCCAGCCACTATGTAAATCAAGATAGGTTTTTGGATAATGGCCCTGAAAGAATTCCTATGAAATTATAAAACATATTGTCAAAAATTCAGATGGTGTTTCAGTCCATTTTGCGTTACTATAACAAAACACATGAGACTGGGTGTATTATAAAGGAAAGAGGCTTATTTGCCTCATGATTCTGGTGGTTGGAACATCCAAATAGCGTGGTGCCAGCCTGTAGCAAGGCCTTGCTGGCTGCATCCCAACATGATGGATGGCATCACATGGTGGGAGAAGGTTTGAGGGAGAGGATCACGACCTCGCTCATTCCATGAAACCAGTATTAACCCCTTCATTAGGGCCATATTGACCTAGCCACCTCCCACTAGGACTCATTTCTTAAAGGACATCTTAAAGGTCCTATTGCCATTACATTAAGGATCCAGCTTCCAGCACACGAGGCTTTGGGCACAAACCACATCCAAACCACAGTAGGCAATATCTTGACCTGGCCTTTGTTGTAAGGTTTTTAGATGCCTTCGAGTCTTACTCATAGTGACACATGGTGACTGATTGTTTCAGGATTGCTTCAAGAGTGGATTGTCATGTTCTTCTCCTGGTACCAGGCTTTGTTGTTGTTGTTATTGTTGTTAGGTGCCATCAAGTTGTATCCAACTCATAGTGACCCTTATAGGGTTTTCAATGGCTGATTGTTTCGGGATTGCCTCGGGAGTGGATTGCCACATCCTTCTCCCATTTTTATGGTATTGGGAATCAAACTTGGGACCTCAGAGAGTGTAGAGCAGTGCTGTACCAACTGAGCTAAATTCCAGCCCACTGGCCTTTGTAGCCTCTAAATATTCATGGCATCATTTCTACTCTTCAAAAGAGAGCAAAAACTAGTACCAATTTTCTGCCATGGCAAGATCACTTTGAAGTTGTTTCAAGGGGAGCGAGAGGAAGTTTGTGGAGAATTCACTGGCTAATTAAATGATAGCCCCATCTACAGAAATGGTGGATGATGGAAGGAACCCTAGTTTGTGGGAGAAAAGACCTTGAACTTTGCTTTGGACATTTTTGAGTATTAGATGCCTCTGATATACCCAGCAGAAGATGTGGATTTGGTAGTTGAAGACATGATTTCTGAAGCAGAAGGCACATCTTGAAGAGTCCCATCACACACCTGTAATCCCAGTGGTTCCAGAGGCGGAGGCAGGAGGATCACAAGTTTGAGACCAGAGGCAGTCTGCATAACTTAGTGAGACCCTGTTTCAAAAAGTAAAAAAATGGGCTGAGGGTGCAGCTCAGTAGTCCAGCACTTGTAGAGCATGCAAGTGCGAGGCCCTGGGTTCAACCCCTAGTACCGCCAAAAAAAAAAAAAAAAAAAAAAGGGAGACAAGTCATCATACCACAGAGACACCTGTATCTCCATATTCAATGCAGTACTTTTCACAATAGCAAGGATATAGAACCAAATAAGATGCCCATCAGGGCTGGGATTTAGCTCAGTTGGTAGAGCACTGCGCTGCAGTCTCTGAGGTCCCAAGTTCAATTCCCAGTGCCACATAAATGGGAGAAGGACCTGGCAATCCACTCCCAAGGCAATCCTGAAACAGCCATTGAAAACCCTATGAGGGTCGCTATGAGTTGGATAGGGCTGGGATTTAGCTCAGTTGGTAGAGTGCTGCGCTGCAGTCTCTGAGGTCCGGAGTTCAATTCCCAGCACCTCAAAAATGGGAGAAGGACCTGGCAATCCACTCCCAAGGCAATTCCGAAACAGTCAGCCATTGAAAACCCTATGAGGGTCGCTATGAGTCGGATACTGACTCAACAGCACCTAACAACAACAACATGAGTTGGATACCGACTCGACAGCACCTAATAACAACAACAAGGTGCCCATCAACAGAAGAATGGATAAAAAATTATGGTACACATACAGAGTGGAATACCACACAATGATTAAAAAAAATGAAATAGTGTCATTTGCAGCAAAATGAATGGAACTGGAAAACATCTCTTAAGCAAATGAACACAAACTCCAAAAGAAATACGCGGGAGCTGACACTCACTTAAAGGAGAAAAAATCCTGTACGTAAGTTGATATATAAAAATGCACAATTAAATGTATTGAAGAAGGGGCAATATAACGAGAAGAAAGAAGGAGGGAGGGAGCTAGCAGAGGGAAGCAAAGATTGCGGAAGGTGGGGTGGGGAGGAGGGTAAATGTAGAGGGATAAAGAGGGAGAGGATAATCTCAACGTAAACAATGCAACTTCATGAATACATTGGAAAAATAGGGGAACATAACCCATATAAGCATTTGAGTTTTACTACATATTAGCCATGTTGGGCTGGGATTTAGCTCAGTTGGTAGAGTGCTGCTCTGCAGTCTCTGAGGTCCTGAGTTCGTTTCCCAGCACCACAAAAATGGGAGAAGGACGTGGCAACCCACTCCCAAGGCAATCCCGAAACAATCAGCCATTGTAAACCCTATGAGGGTCGCTATGAGTTGGACACGACTTGATGGCACCTAACAACAACAACAACAACAACAACAACATATTAGCCACAGGCTCCATAATCCTTGTGGGTTGATGAAAGTGCAGCCAGAAGTGATGTAATGTTTGCATAATGGAAAAAAACAATGTTATATTACTTAGTACCCTAGCATCATTTACTAATAAAGGGAGAAAAAAATTCTCTCTCACAGCGTGAGGCTTCTTCAAGCTTAGCTTCATGAGCGTAGTTTAAATTTTGGTTCCCAAAAGCAAAGACTTCAGTGCTTCCAAGCTGGCAGGGGGCCCAAGTCTGCCCAAAGGGTTACTTTCTGTGCTCAAGTGAATACCTTGTTTCTGTTTTCCTGGGGCTGTGTTGATTTCAAGGTTCCAAGTCCCATGTCCCTACAAAGTGGAACAATGGGTCGCTCTACCTTAGCTTGAAGGTGGCTGTGGATGCTGTGCAAATAACCAGTTCCCATGTGTGCTGGGATGGGGGCAGAAACCCCCCAAACCTTAACCTTAATCTTTATCACTTCCTAATTACAAAGAGGGCTGGGATTTAGCTCAGTTGGTAGAGTGCTGCTCTGCAGTCTCTGAGATCCTAAGTTCGATTCCCAGGACCCCCAAAACAGGAGAAAGACGTGGCAATCCACTCTCAAAGCAATCCCGAAACAATCAGCCATTGAAAACCCTATGAGGGTCCCCATGAGTCAAACACAACTCGACAGCACCTAACAACAACAACAATTACAAAGATGGAAGAAGGACCTGGCAATCTACTCCCCAAAACAATCAGCTGTTGAAAACCCAATGAATAGCAGAGAAGCACTAACAATACTGTTTTGCCTGTTGCACATAGGGTCACTGTGAGTTGGACACCGTCTGGACTGCACTTAACAACAACAACAATGACAAAGAAGGCAGACATCTGTTGGAGAAGTGATTTCACCTTCTGTTTCTTTCTTCTTTGCCTAGTTTCTGGAAGGCAACACCAGGACTATTTTCTTCTCTAAAAAAAGTCTTTTCTCATAGTAACAATAATACATGACCACAGATATTTTAGACAATAAAGGAACTGTGAAGAGGAAGTTTAAATTCACCAAGCGTTCTACGCCCCAGAGCAATGATAATAATGAGGAGGAAGATGGTGCAAATGGCAATAATTAGCACTTATGACAATTTGTTGTAGGCGACGCTGTTCTCAGCTCTTTCCATAGATCAATACATTTCATCTTCAAAATGGCTCCTTTTTACCGATGAGGAAACCGAGGGATTGGGGCCTTAACTAAATTGTCCAACACTTCAAAAGTGCTGTTTGGCTTTTAGATGCATGTTTTAAATGGCCCGCCATGCCTCAGAATAGCAGGGTGCTTCCGTGGGTCTCAGCTCTCAGCTCTTCCTAAATGATGTCCCCCTCTCAGCACTGGCCTTCTGCGGGGTACACCCAAATAAACGTCCTAAAGAAAAGTGGATGACAATGGTCCCTGCCCACCAGCTTTCTGAGACAATTGAGGGCAAAAAGAGAGCCCTTTTCACTCCTGTTCGATTTTACTTCCGATTTCTGTTCTCTTCTTAAATCTTTGTAGTTGCTGCCACGTTTATCAATGTGCATTGTGACATTAAGTGGTATCCAGCCCTGTGGCGTCCTATCCCGTCTTGGATGGGAGACCACCTGGGAACACCAGATACTGTGGGCTTGGGAGAAGGACCCGGCAACCCACTCCCCAAAAATCCACCATTGAAAACCCTATGAATAGCAGAGAAGCACTGACAATAGTGTTTCACTTGTTGTACGGAGGGTAGCTGTGAGTTGGACATTGACTCATGGCACCTAACAACAACAAAGTTTGACCCCAAATAGTATGCTAAGTAGTCCTGGGCCTCATGAACGATTTTCTTGGGGGTTCCCCCAAGAACCCTCTGGGCCCCTATCCTGCTGTAGGAGGCTTGGGGAGAGGGCCACTCTGAAGGGCCTGAGCAGCTGGGGACTTGTTCCTCTGCTTCCTCTTCCCTCTCAGGCCACCCTGCCACCTGCCAGCCAGGGGATGCATGAGGCCCTGGGCCTCCGTTCAGAGTGAAGGGGGCCCACCGGCTGCTAGGCTATCCTCACCCCCAAGTCCCTCCGGCTCCTACTTGAGATGCTTTGTCCCTCCCCTGGACACCCGGGGCCACTGCCCGAGGTTAAGATCCTGGCCCTGGTTTTGTTGTCAGTGGGCGCCGCCTTCCTGGCCCCTCCCTGGCCCAGAGGATGGTACTTAGTGACCTTTCACACGAGCACTTCAGGCCTTTGTGCGGAGCCATTGTCCCCTTGCTCTTTCTGTGAGAGGACATGGATGACAGCATTATTCCTGTCGGCCGCCCTGGGCGCAGTGGGAAGGACACAGGGCTTGAGTGGCAGCAGCACTGGGCCACAAGACAGGGCAGTGGTGACAGTGGCCTTTAGAGGAAGCCAGGACCAAGGCTCCCTCATTCCTAACCTCAGGGGGACCCTGTCCTTCCATGGGGTGTAACCGGGAAGGGTATATGTTGAGAATGGCCTGCAAAAGACCAGAGCGAGGCCATTTTCCCAGGGTGACTTGTCTTCAATTACGTGGGTGAGACCAGGGCTGCTCCTCGCATGACTGTGTGACTCAGTCAGCCCGTTTCATTAGACAGTCTCAGCTGCATTGTTGTCTTTATTCTGAGTCTATTGTTGTTGTTGTTGTTGTTAGGTGCCATCGAGCTGGTATCCGACTCATAGCGACCCTCATAGGGTTTTCAATGGCTGGCTGTTTCGGGATTGCCTTGGGAGTGGATTGCCAGGCCCTTCTCCCATTTTTGCGGTGCTGGGAATTGAACTCGGGACCTCAGAGACTGCAGCACAGCGCTCTACCCACTGAGCTAAATCCCAGCCCTCTGAGTCTATTAGGAAAGAAATATAAAATACTTCCAGCTCCCTGGAAGAGTCCAATGCACAACTCAGGTTCTAATAAATACGGTAGTACCACCCACTCCCAAAGCAATCTTGAAGCAGTCAGACATTGAAAACCCTATGAGCGTCGCCATGAGTAGGACCTGACTCAATGACACTTAACAGCAACAACAACATGGAACTGGAGAACATCATCTTAAGCAAATGAACACAAGCTCCAAAAGAAATACCATATGTTCTCACTCATATGCGGGTACTACTATGTGGAAACATAGTAGTACCACCAACTATATTAATCATACTGTTATACTACTAATTGCCACTGTGGTGTCTGATTCCATCAAATCTCAGAAGCTAAGCAGGGTCGGACCTGGTCAGTACTTGGATGGGAGACCGCCTGGGAACACCAGGTGCTATAGGTTTAGGAGAAGGACCTGGCAACACACTCCCAAAACACAATCTGCCATTGAAAACCCTATGAATAGCAGAGAAGCACTAACAATATTGTTTTACCTGTTGTATGTAGGGTTGCTATGAGTCAGACACTGACTCCAGAGCATCTAACAACAACATTATTAGTCCTACTATTATTTTTACTATTCCCAGAATTTCTCCCAGCACTATATTTTCTTAGGCTCTGATGGAATATTAAAAAGAGAGGAAATGAAGTAAGATAACCTATATGATTCCAGTTATGTAAAAAGTTAAAGTGCATATTCTAACTGTACACACATGGAACAAATTAACCGGCAGGGACAGTCCTCCCCATTAAAAATTAACCAGCAGGAGACAGTCCTCCCCATTAACAATGGTTATCTGAGGGAGATGGAATTACACCTTAGTTATGATTTCTTTCTCTCTGTATTTCAGCACTTGTTTGAAGTGAACATGAGCCCACATTTCTTTTGTAATGAGAAATACTATTCATTTAAACTGTACTCACCTATAGTCTGTGAGCATTCTAAAGACCCTGGAGAGTTTCTCTAGCCTTATCCCACTAGTCTGAAAACGAAGCATTTGCTGGTTTTCTGGAAGCCCAGAGCAGGTTGCTTGAGCATATCTAACCTGATATGCACCTCAGCCTTTAACAGATGACTTCCAAAATGGCCGAGAAGGGACCTGGCATTTGCTCTCTTAGTACCGGAGGTGGCCAAAGATGAGTGGCATGTTTCCTGTGCCTTATTCTGCCTCAGAATAATCTAGCAAGTTGGTTTTGGTCTTGCCAATCCCTCTCTTTCTAATGTGTGCTGTGTGCTGGAGAATGCGCAGAATCAGTGTGTGTAGTCATGGCAACCTCACACAACTGTCATTCACCTGCTCCCAGCTCGGTCCAGCTGCACCATCTCAGAACACCGTGGCCCCAGGCCCCTGAAGATGAGCATAGGACAGGCAGGTGCAGAGATGTGCTATGAGGCTGCTTCCATTTCTGGTAAATAAGGTATCTTGGCCCTTCTTGGCCCTTGGCCCTTCTGCTGCAGCAGGCAACCGTTACAAACCCCATGGGCATTTCCCTCACCACCATCTGTCATGTTCTCCTCATTTTTCTGAGCCTGCAGAGCAATGTCTTGCAATAAAGTACAACCAAAGGGTTTGTCTTAAGAGTGCACGTGAAATTTCACTTGTTAGTAGTATTTTTCTCTGTCATACTTGATATTGGATGTGTTACCAGGGTGCTCGGACAGTTCAATGTGTCCTCTATTTACATGGATTAGCCAGTCCCTTAATATAGAGCCACACACAAGGCCAAGCTGGCGTCGGCCACCTTGAGGGCTTGAACACTCTCCCTCTTCCCCACACTCACCTCTCCCTTCCTTTTCACTCAATCTGGCTGCTTTGACCTCATGGTGCAGCAAATTTATAGAGGAGTAATGTGCTCCTCTCAAGGGGCGATTCAAACTGAGGAAATCTCTGTGAACACAAAAGGGCATTGAGAAGAAAAAGAAAAAGGAAGATAAATTCTCCCAAAAGCAAAGTAGGAGTTTGAAAAAAGTAGATGCTCTTTAGATGCAGAACCAAGCAGTCGTGGGTCACCTAGGCTCATCAGGGCAGCCTTGTGTCCTGTAGGGGCCCAGAGACCAAGGATTTGGGGGGTCTTTTGCTTCATTTCAGCCTTGCCAGATCTCATTTTCTATCCCTAAAAATCACTTCCCAAATGCTCACCCAATCCTTTCAAAACCATAATTATTTTTTCCCCGGGTACTTGGGAGTTGAACCCAGGCCCTCTCACACACTCTGCAGTGCTCTACCACTGGGCTGCATCCTCAGCCCAGTTTTTATTTTTTTGTTTGAGTCAGGGTCTCACTAAGTTACACAGGCTGCCTATGGCCTGGAAATCTTGATCTCCTGTGTGCTTCTCCCATGTCACTGGGATTATAGGTATGTGCCATGGTGCCTGGATAAAAGCATACTTCTTGTTCAGTAGTGGTATTTTTTTCTGATTATGAAAGTAATTCTTGTTGATTTTAAGAAAAAAGTTAGTAAATACCAAGGAAAAAGTTAAAACATTGAACAAATCCCACTACTCAGGAATAAACAAACACTAACATTTGGCCAATACTTTTTTCAAACATCTTTCTTTTTCTCTTTCTCTCCACACATAAACACACCTCTATACTTCAGATATTACACATGAATTCTATAAACTGCTATGGGCACCTTTCTCCAATTATCTATCTGACTAACTATCTAAAGCTCCAGATCATTACTTCAAATCACTTCACAGTATTTCAGATTCAGATCATTATAATGGCTGTATAGTATTTTATTGGGCAGGGATTTAGCTCAGTTGGTAGAGCGCTGCACTGCAGTCTCTGAGGTCCCGAGTTCAATTCCCAGCACTGCAAAAAATGGGAGAAGGGCCTGGCAATCCACTCCCAAGGCAATCCCGAAACAATCAGTAATTGAAAACCCTATGAGGGTCACTATGAGTCGGACACCGACTTGACTGCACCTAACAACAACAACAACAACAACAAGTATTTTATTGTAATGTTGTAGCAAAACTTTTAAACTTGTCTCATGAAGATGTACATTTTAGTTGATTCCTATTTGGTTTTAATGTTAAAAGCAACTTTGTGATGTATGTTCTGGTCCATAAATCTTCAAGTCCTCATGCTATTCCTATACAGAATACACTTTTTGAAGAAGGACCCTTGGCTTGAAGGATACACTGATTAATCATTTACATAATATGTTACGTTTTAATAATATCTATATAAAATATATTTTATTGTAAGTATAATATATACTATTATAATATATGTATATTATAAAATGCATAATATTTACTAGGGCTTTTATGAATCCAAAAAGGTTTGATGTATTCAGTCCTTGGGTATGCACAGAGGCAACCGTATCTTTTACATAGGATACTTAATTTTTTCACTCAAGTCACGTGTACTTGAAATTCCCCAGGGACTCAGTAACAAAAAGTGCTTCAACCTCTCTAAACTCTGCAGCAGGATTATATCCCCCAAACTTCTTATGAGAACTTCCTTTAAGGTGGAAAGCACAGAAGGAAGTAAGGCTGCAGCAACAAAGGAGGGAGGAGGACCTGGCCTGTACTGGAAAACTGCTGCAGGGACGCCATGCTGGTATTATGTATATAGATGCGAGAAGGAGAGAAACACAGTCCACCTGAGCCAAGTGCAGACCGTAAGAGCTGTGTTCTTAAGTTGAAAGCTGATTTTTTAAAAATGTGACACTGATATAAATGGACTAGAAATCACATGTAATTGTTCAAACAAGATAAAAACAAAGACCATTACAGGAAAAGTTTCTATCTTGAACAGAACTGGAACCCAAGGACATATAGAAAAATACTATATAGTAAAAGATAGAGAAGACTTGGATGGGAAACTTAGATGGGAAGGGGGGGAGGGGGGAAAGCACAGGGGAGGGTAAGGGGTAACCTATATGAATAATGTTTATCAAATTGCGTATATGAAAATTGTCACAGTGAAAAGCATGTCAAAATGAATCACATTATGATGTACATTAAAAATTTCTAATAAAAAATGTGACACTGGATCACTCTTGTCATTGTTGTTGTTGACCTTTTGAGATTTTTTTTCATAATTTAAAAGAATTAAAAACGGTAGCACCCATGAATAAATACAACTCCTCGCTCCTTCTGATTAACTGACTGCATTCGGGGGATAAATACAGTGAATGTTCATGGAAAAAAAAAAAAAGAAAAAAAAAAGTAAAGAATAGAAAATTGTTTAAGTGGCCAAAGAAACTTTATCCTTTTGTGCTGCAGGCCAAGCTATGCCAGCTATATGTAAATGCAAGCAGTGGCCTGTGCTCATGTGTCCACTTTGAAGTTGCCATCTGAATTTAATTCTGCCTTTGTGATTAAATCAGGCCATTACGTTTAATCTCACTTAATAGTAAGAAACATCGTTTGTGGTTTTCTATAGGCAACATATTCTGCCCCTAACATATACAGCTTGGTATTCACACTTTACTATTAATCCCCGGTGGCTGATAATTGCTTCATCTTCAAGCCCTCTGTCCAATTCACAAGAGCTGATTGCAACTATTCTTCCCCTATACATTAATGCACTGTTTGGGTCTTGCTTCTTTGGCTCAGTGAACCCTATTAAGCTGTCCACATTTTCTGGGCATGTGGGTGTATTGTGAGATGTTAAATTAAATTCGGTGTTGACCCCCCACCCCCCAACACCAGAATCTATTAGCCACTACAACTTAACTGATTGACAAATGGGACTATTTCTCCACTCAAAATCATGCCATAAATAACAACAACAACAATAAAACAACAGACTATTTTGTTTCCAGGCGAGGTCTGGGAATTTCTTGATACTATCTTGCTATTTACATGCTCATGACCACAGCTGGACCAATTGCATTATTGCTACAATGTTGTTTCATTGATCTTTCCTTTGGCTGTATTGTCATTTCTCTGGGGGAAAAATGATTAAACCTGCAGAGGAGCACCATTTGTTGCTTTACATTTGAAATGACTTTCTCCTTTCTGATTTTTTCCAAAAAATACTTTGGATTCTGAGCCTTAGGGCCTTCTCCACTTATCTGTGACACAAATTGCTTAGGCATAGAGATCTCCGAAGCAAAACATCAGCCAAAAGAACAGCCTTCTGGCTCTCCTTTTTTGCACCTAAGGTAACAGATACGGCTAATTTTAATGTTAAGCTTCACAAAGAAAGAGGGCTTTTCTTTCTGTTACCCATTCATTTGATAGTCAGTAGTTACTAAGCTTCTCATTGCACTAAATTAGGGATACTATCATTATCAATTTGACTCTGTGGTTCCAAAAGTATAATTAGCTGCTGCTGTCTGATTCCCGTTAAGCACATATAGAACACAGAATTTCAACAGTAGCTGGAACACATACATAACCCTCTCGTTCCACTAATAGCTTTGTCCAGCTTTACACGATTTCAGCATCCCAGCTACTGTTGGGGCTCCTAGGAAATCTGTGTGGCTATTTTAAATTTCTTTGTTGGATTTTGAAAGCGGTATTATTGAATTTTATTTCTATATATTATGTAGTCATAATGTATATAATATACATTATATAGTACATAAAACATGTATATTATAATTATATAATATAATTATATATTATATGCTAAGTAATAATTGTTTAAATGTTATCTTACATTTGCCATAGAAAAATCATAAAAACACAGGCAAACTAAAGAAAAATTAAAATCATTCTAAATCCCTCTAATACAGCTGTGGTCACCATTTTGGTATATTTTCTAGATATATTTTTCCTCTGTAACTAACACATGAATAGTCTCATAATTTGAATATAAAAATATACCCATAACTTTTTGGTGTTCCAAAGTATTTTATTATATTAAATGTTAAATAATTGAGGAGCTGAGAAATCTGTGCTATAGAATTAGTAATTACTCTTATTTTTAAAATAAATATTTTTTAAGAATGCAATTTTCCCCGTTTGGAATTACTTCCATTGACAGAAAAGTTGCAAAAATAGTATAGAGAGTTTGCATGAACCCCTCACCCAGTTTTGCCTGTTAACATTCAGATAACCACAAGTCATTTGTCACAACTAAGGGACAGAGAGTTTCTTAAGAGATACGTCTAAGAGCAAAGAGTTTCTGAATGAGCTTCCTTCACCAGAGAGATAAGCATTTTCCTATGTCATCAAATATTCTTATCATTTTTCAAAGTGTAAAGTATCATTTTTAATGAGTGTAACCATTAAATGAATTGGGCTCCAGGTAATGTGTTTGGAGCGTCTAATCAGAAACCTCCTTCCAGAAAAGCTCTAGTTATGGGCGGCGCCCTCTGGAGAGAGGCTGGGCCCAGGAGACCCCCCCCTCCCCCACAGGTGCACTATCTGCCTGGTGCCCACCACAAGATCTGCTGTGGACACCTTTGGGAGCCCCATCAGGAGGCCTCAGTCCAATCCTTACAAAGGAGATTCTAAGCACCAGCGAAAGGAATCCAGGCACCATCATTTCCAGCTTGCCTTTCAAAAATGCCAATGCCAATGCATTCTCATTGTAGAAATTTTAGAAAATGTACATAAGAAAAAAGCAGCAAGCAAAAAGCATCAACACCACAGCCACCCAGAGATAACCACTACTGACTCGCAGATACATAGCTGGAATCTCACTGCTTTATAATCTGCTCATTCTCCTCTAACGTTGGATGCTCTTATAACATTATCATAATCACTTAACTCTATTTTATATATTGGACATTTAGGACATTTCAAGCTTTCTCTTATAACATACAGCATTTTTAAAGTTATATTATTATTTCTGATTGTTCCTATTATATTCTTTTTTCCCACTTTGCAGGGTGTAACTAAGTACCATGTTTTATTATTTCCTCAGGAAAAATCTTGGAGGGTGGAATTCATGGGTTCAATTGATGTTGCCCAATTTGTACCTGTCCCAAGTGGTAGTTTCCAAGAATGTTGGAAAAAACAAACAAAACAACAACGACAAAAATGTGAATTTCAGGGCCCTTGGCAGGGGACCATTGTAGAAGTCTGTGGGAAGAAAACATCAAGCCCTCACAGTGGCTTTGGGAAACTGACTAGATGTTCTTGCTTAGTCAACCGTGCAGCTTCCCCCAGGGCTCCCCCAGGGGAGGTAGGTGAGCACTTGTGGGGGATGCTCAACACCCTGACTCCCAAAGAGCCCCCCAGGACCTGGCAGAAAGCTGATCAAAATAAACACAAAAGGAAAACAGAAAGCAATCACAAATTGTCATTGCGTGGCTCCAAATAATGAGTTATCACCCGGGTTCCAGAAGTACAAACAAATATAATTTCTAAGTGTATTTTCTAAACTGTCTGGGTTCCTGGACTCCTCTTGTTGGCACTAAGATACAAATAAGATGAAGCAGTCATAAGTAACCTCAAACTATTCACTTTCTTGTGTGGAACTGGATTTGGCACAGCTGTTGTTAACCGCTGTGGAGCTTCGGTTCCAGAAGATGTCTGAGCTTAATGCCTGTGCGAATTTGTTTTACTTAAGTTTATTCAGCCTGCAGCTGTAGCCCTGCGGCATCCGATCCCACCAGATCTCGGAAGCTAAGCAGGATCGGGCCTGGTTAGTACCTGGATGGGAGACCGCCTGGGAACACCAGGTGCTGTAGGCTTGGGAGAAGGACCTGGCAACCCCCTCACAAAAATCAATCTGCCATTGAAAACCCTATGCACAGCAGAGAAGCACTGATAATAGTGTTTCCCCTGTTGTACAGAGGGTCGCTATGAGTCGGATACCGACTCGACGGCACCTAACAACAACAAAGTTTATTCAATTATCTATATGTGATAATGCTTCTGCTATTTCACTGAATGAGAGTTGGTGATTTAGTTTTAGTTTACTTCATACTGAGTAAGAGACAGGATTGGATATAGTTATTTAAACACAAAAAAAGATTACCAAAACATTTAATCAGGAAAAAGAAGATTTTCAAAAAATTTGTTTTGGAAAATATAGTTAGCTCTCCATTTTAGTGAGTTTCTTTCATATCTGCTGGTTCTACATCTATAGATTCAATCAACTGTGGATTTGAAAATAATTAGGGAGGGGGAGGGGGTCAATGAGGAGGGATGAAGGGGGAGAGGTCAACCTCAATGTGAATAGTACAACTTTATTAGTATGGTGGAAAAAAGGGGGAAGATATAGAAAAAAACCCTACAAGAATAGCTAAAATAATAATAGTAATAATACCAAAGGCTTAGCTGGGCTCAGTGGTACACAGCTATAATTCCAGTGGCACAGGAGGCAGAGGCAGGAGGATCGCAAGTTGGAGACCAGAGGTAGTCTGCGTAATTTAGCGAGACCGTGTCTCACAAAGTTAAAAAAAAAAGGGGGTTGGAGGTGGCAGCTCAGTGGTCCAGCACTTGCAAAGCATGCAAACATGAGGCCCTGAGTTCAACCCCCAGTACAAATAATAATAATAATAATAATAATAATAATAATAATACCAAAGGCTGGCAATCATGTAAATGGACTAGATCACTCATGTAACACTGCTGAGAATGTAAAAAGGTAGATCATTATAGAAAAAAGTTTGAACTTAAATCAAAATCAGGATGCACGTATATAGATAAATATTCTCACAAAAAGACATGCAAGTAGCCGGGTGCAGTGATGCATGCCTGTAATCCTAGCGACTCGGGAGGCGGAGACAGGAGGATTGCAAGTTCGAGACCAGAGGCAGTCTGTGTAACTTAGTGAGACCCTGTCTCAAAAAAGAAAAAGCAAAAAAATGGCTGAGGGTGCAGCTCAGTGGTCCAGCACTTGCAGCAGAGCGTGTAAGTGTGAGGCCCTGGGTTCAACGCCCAGTACCACACACACACCAAAAAAAAAGACATGCAAGTAGAAAGGAGACCACTGGGGGGGAGGTGAGGATGGAGGAGTGGGGTCATGAGAGGGTAAGGGGAAAGTTATGTGAACAATGTACAATGAAATGCATATATGGAAATGTCACAATGAAAACCAGTGAAACATGTCATAATGAAACCCATTAAGGTGTACATTAAAAACTTCCAATAAAAATATTTTTAAAAGAAAATAATTGGGAAAAATCACATCTGTAATAAACACACACAGTCTATTTTTCTTGTCATTTCCTAAACAATACAGTATAACGGTATATACATAGCATTTAAATTGTATTGTGTATCATAAGTAACCTAGAAATGATTGGAATTATATGCAAACACTTGTTGTTGTTGTTGTTAGGTGCCATCGAGTCGGTATCCGACTCATAGCGACCCTCATAGAGTTTTCAATGGCTGTTTTGGGATTGCCTTGGGAGTGGATTGCCAGGTCCTTCTCCCATTTTTGCGGTGCTGGGAACTGAACTCGGGGCCTCAGAGACTGCAGCGCAGCACTCTACCCACTGAGCTAAATCCAAGCCCATGCAAATACTATACCACTTTATATATATAAGGGACTTGAGCATCCTTGGGTGTTGGTGTCTTTGAGGGTCCTGAAATCAATCCCTTGTGGATTCTAAGTGATGACTGCACAAGAAAGGAGATAAAATTACCTCCATTTCAGATATATTTGCTTTAACACCATGTTAATTAAAAGTGAAATTTGCCAGTTCAATAAAAGTCACAACTTACAGGGAGAAACTTATATGTTGTTGTTGTTAGGTGCCATCGAGTCCTGACTGACTCATAGTGACCCTTACAGGGTTTTCTTTCTTTCTTTCTCTCTTTCTTCCTTCCTTCCTTCCTTCCTTTCTTTCTTTCTTTCTTTCTTTCTTTCTTTCTTTCTTTCTTTTTTTTGCGGTACTGGGGGTTGAGCCCAGGGCCTCGCATTTTCATGCTCTGCAAGTGCTGGACCACTGCACTGTACCCTCAGCCTATTTTTTTACTTTTTGAGACAGGGTCTCACTAAGTTACACAGACTGCCTCTGGTCTCAAACTTGCGATCCTCCTGCCTCTGCCTCCCAAGCTGCTGGGATTACAGGCATGTGCCACCACGCCCAGCTCCCTTACAGGGTTTTCAAAGGCTGATTGTTTTTGGATTGCCTCCAGAGTGGATTGCCACATCCTTCTCCCATGTTTGTGGTGCTGGGAATTGAACCTGGGACCTCAGAGACTGCAGAGCAGCGCTCTACCAACTGAGCTAAATACCAGCCTGAAACTTCCATAGTAGGTGCCATTTAAAATGGACTGAATATTGCAAACTCCACAAACTGATATTTTTTCTGAGTCAAGCATATAGTTCTCTATCACTTCTAATTCCTGGGAATTCTTCAGAATAAATGAACACAGGTACCAGGAAAACAGAAAGATGAAAGATAAATTTACGAAGTGTAGAAACTAGACCTTCTTGGGTAGCCACATGGCCCGGAGTTGCTGAAGCTTCCTGGCTTGGAAATGTGGGTGCTCTCACATTTCTTTTGCATTTTATAGCCCTAGTTGTTTCTGAACAACACCCCAATATTATTTCTGTATTTTGATAGCCAGAAGAGCTTTAGCATTGTGTTCTCAACATTGAAATTCCATTACAGAAATTCCTTAGAAAGCTGGAAAATTGTTCCATTTCTATTGGAAAATGTAATGGAAGGGGATAGATAGATTACATCTTGCTACCTGATTCTCAGAGCCTCTTTTCAAATATTCCTGTGCTCACCACCCCCATCTCTCCAGGGTTTGTGCTATTTTCAGGGAGAGTAGAGGATAGAAGGGACAGTTATAGCTGATCTCTGTCCTGGAGGAAATGCAAAGGAGAGAGAAGTTGCTTCTGCCTCATTGGCGAAGACAGGCACAGGACAGAAGTGGCAATGGGGTTATGTCAGGGGTTTGGCTCAGGCCTGGCAGAAGTCAGAGCCTTGCCCTGACACTGAGTGGGTATTGGGGACCCACAGGACTGGGTTGGTGTAGTGACTAGAGGAGCCAAAGAAGGACATTGGGAGACCTTCTGCAGGAAACAGGAGAGGGAAAGTTTATTGGGTTGCTCCCCAAGTGGAGTGCAACCAGCAGGCAGCCCCTGTCAAGTGCTCAAGTGCTAACTCTAAGCCTGCAGCATAGAATGCTGCAGGCTCACTGGTGGTACAGCTCAGCTTTAAAGGCACCGCTACAAGCAGTTGGTGTTCCGCTGGGTTGGAGGTCTGGTGGTCTTGACTCTCGCAGCTCGCCTTCTCTGCCTTCCTCCTTCCCAAGGGTGGGAGGAATTGGGAGGCTCTTCGTGGCTTGCTTATAGCCTTTGGCGCTTCGGGGCCCCTGGTCTTGATGCATCAACTTGCTTGGAGATCTTCCAAGCAAGTTGGGGAGCGCTGGATCAAGGTGATGGGGTCCACAGCAGGTGAAAATAAAAGGGTCCGGGTGGGGTCCAGGAGCTTGCTTTTATAGGTTCCTGGGAGGGGGTGTGTACTGGGGTTAGCCAATCAGGGCACATTCCTGACAGATACAGCAGGTAAACTGTGATACCTGCCAGGTAGGGGCAGTTATTTAACTGGGGGCAGCCAATCAAAATTGAGGTGGTTGACGCTGGTCAGGCTGGTCAGGGACTATCTTTGCTCACTCAATGGGAGGGGGGATAAAGGAGTGAGTAGAATGTAGTCTGAGTGTTACCCCCTCATGCTGGTTAGAGGGACCCTATTTATGGAGTACTTTAAAAATCCCCAACAGGGTTAAATCTGGGGAGTGCGTAGGATGGCAGCAGATAGACAAGGAGCGGAAGCTGAGGCAGAAGAATGTTGGGAGGAAGTGGTGTTCTGAGCAGTCACGAAGGGGGGACTTTGGATTGGCAAGTATGGCACCCGGAGGAAATAACAAACTAGGGGAATAACAGACTGTGGCCCTTGCATGACAGGCCAAGGGATGGGGGCTGACTGTGTTTTGGGGCTCTATTCCCAGAGAATTTGAGCTACCAACCAGCTGTGTGCATTTGTCTGTCTCCTAATTCCCCCAAACCATCTGAAAAACACAGAGATGAAACCCTTCCCTTCTCCTGGGCCAGAAGCTCATTTTGAAGAGATGACATTGGGCTATCCTGAGCCTGTTATGGCACTGAAATGGCATTGCACAATCTAGTCTGCTTTGGTATATGTAAGTAATATCTGCTGCCGAAAGAAGCCATGCCTGGGCCCCCAGGGAGCCTGGGGCGGTCTCATGATACTTATACCACTGGAACCCCAAGTGATAGCTAGAGAAGGGATCAGAAAAGCTTCAGAAGGCCCCAGTACCAGCTCCTTCCACATCTGGCCAGAGGCAGGTAACGGGTCTTTAGAACAGACACATACTGGGCCTGTGTTCATGGGGGCACTGCCCAGGCCAACTGTGGGCCACATGCTGACTTTAAGAAGCCCAGAAAGAGGGTTTGACAGACATTGGGCTTTGAAACTGGGGCATCATTCATTCTGATGTCCAAAAACTAAAACCATATATTTTGAGGCTTTGTATCTGTCATGCTGTAAATCTCTGGGAGAGATGGAAAACCAATATCTAGCTGTCGTGTTACAAAGGAGACAATTGAGAAATAAAAATTAGAAAATTGGTACTCATTTCCTTGCTGTCCCTTTTTTTCCTCTTTTTCCTCCATCGGAGCCCACAACCCTATGGAGAGTGACTAGAAATGACTGGATTTGGGAGGAAAAGGTAGCATCTTCAAAGAGTATCTGAGCTGCGGCGTCAGGGCTCCCTGCCCCCTTCCCCCTGGTATTCCAGCTATTCCTGGCTGAACCCAATACGGGTATTCCCAGGGTAACTCCCTGAATACAGGCTCCCAAATCAGAAAGGAGCTCTGATTCTTGCCTTTCTTGATGGTGTTGAGCTCATCCTGCAAGGCCTTAGGGGAGCCCTTAGTTTTCTATCTTAAGAGGTTTGCTTAAAGGGAAGCATCCACCCTCCCCATTCCTCAGAAGGGGCCACTCCATGGCTCTCCAAAGGAAACAGGGAATGAATGGAGGGTAAATCACTTCCTTGGCAGCGGAGGGGCTACTCCACCAGCTTGGGTTCTGGGTGGGTGAGAAGGGAGATTTGCTCATGGCTGCATCTGCCATAATAATGGTTCTGGAGGCCCTAAACCTGGGACATAAACACTTTTATTGCCTTATTTTACAAGTGAGGACATCAAGGCTTAAAGAGCTAAAGTATCCATTCATGCAAGGGAGCAGAGCTAGGAAGGATGAAGCTATGACTTGAAAATAGGCATCTAGAGGCCCCCGTGGAGACTGAGGTGTCTCACTGTTCTTCCATTAGACAGCGGGGATTAGGTCTGTTGGTGTTTAAATTCACCCTCCACCTTGCTGTTGCTTCTGGGAGCTACTTTCAGCTTCCCCTCTTCTGTTCCACCTGGCCAGGGCCAGACAAGGGCCCGTGGGGAGGCTGTGGCCTCAGGATCACTTGGCAATGGCTGTATGGAAACTTCTGGTACGTTGTTCATCGTGAATTTGTGCATCGATTGTGATTTTTATAACTGAATTCATAAACACCTTGTTTATTGTGATAACTGACTTTTCAGTGCCTCCTTCAATTTTGCACCCCAAATCCCAGCATTATATCTGATCTCTCAACCACGCCGGCCGCCATGCTGCCAGAACTGCTTCACCTTCTGCAAGCCATAGGAAATCAGTGGTTTCTAGGTTTCTTTGAAATGGAGACCTCTGTCAATAAGATTCAAGACTGATTTGATGAATTTGTTTCAGTCTTGGAGAGGATAAATTAAAACAGAATTTAAATGGTAGAGAGATAGTCTAAGTATACAGTTTAGCAAAATAGTGTTACTCCAGAAAGGGAGTGAAAAAATTAGAGCAAGGTTTGGACCTTTAGTGTCTGTCTTTATGACTTTGGCTTATGCAATGAGTCCTTTCTATTTATTTGTCCATCAGGACAGGCATGATTTTATAAAGTATTTGCAGATTGACTTGGTTTAAAAGGAATGGAGTTCTCATTTAGAGTATCGCTCATGAACCTAAAGACCTCAAAGACTAACTGAATTGGGCTGGGATGATACAAAAAGTGAAGACTCTGATATAACAGCATCTTTACTCTGCTCCAACTCAGTCCACCATGCAGAAGCTAAGCTAGTGTGGCATGTCTTCTGCTTTTTCTAGAAAAATTCAAAATCTGGATCTAAAAGTTATTGTTAGGTACTGTTGAGCCAGTGTCCGACTCATAGTGACCCTATGTACAACAGGTCAAATGCTAGTGTCAGTGCTTCTTTGCTATTCTTAGGGTTTTCAATGGCTGATTATTTTTTGGGAGTGGGTTGCCCAGTCCTTCTCCTAAGCCTATAGCACCTGGTATTCCCAGGTAATCTCCCATCTAACTACTAACCAGGTCTGACCTGGCTTAGGTTCCAAGATCTGATGGGATTGGATGCCACATCGGTATGGCTGCAGGCTTATAAAGCCTAATACAATGTAAATGCTATGTTGTCACATTTTTAGGGAAAAATGGCAAAAAGAAAAAAACTCTCTCTATATTTAACAAAGGTATAACTTTTCCCCAAATGTTTTTGATCCCTGCTGGCCAGAGCCTCCAGACACAGAGAGCCAACTGCATCACTGGCAGAAATGTTCAATATGGGGGGCAACTGGGCAATGTTGTTGTTGTTGTTAGGTGCCGTCGAGTTGAGTCTGAGTCATAGCAACCCTCATAGGGTTTTCAATGGCTGACTGTTTTGGGATTGCCTTGGGAGTGGGTTGCCGCGTCCTTCTCCCAATTGGGCAATAGTTACGGATATTTGAGATGTGCAAACCCTGTGGCACAAGTGTTTTTCTAGAAATGATTTTAGGAAGGTCTTTTTTTATTGGAAGTTTTTAATGTACAACTTAACAGGTTTCATTATGGCATGGCTTTCATTGTGACATTTCTATATATGCATTTCATTGTACATTGCTCAGATAACTTTCCCATTACCCCATCCCCTCCCCCCCACACCAGTGGTCTCCTTTCTACTTGCATGTCTTTTGGTGAGAATATCTATCTATATATGTTCATCCTGATTTTGATTTAAGTCCTCGCTTTTTCTGTAGTGATCTACCTTTTTATATTGTTTTTTTTTTTTTTTTTTTTTTTTTTTTTTTTTTTTTTTTTTTTTTTTTTTTTTTTTTTTTTTTTTTTTTTTTTTGCAGTGCTGGGGGTTGACCCAGGGCCTAGCGCCTGCATGCTCTGCAAGTGCTGGACCACTGAGCTGCACCCCCAGCCCATTTTATTCTTTACTTTTTGAGACAGGGTCTCACTAGGTTATGCAGACTGCCTCTGGTCTTGAACTTGCGATCCTCTCACCTCTGCCTCCCAAGCTGCTAGGATTACAAACATGCACCACCGCGCCCGGTTACCTTTTTACATTCTCAGCAGTATTACATAAGTGATCTAGTCCGTTTACATTAATGCCAGTCTTTGGTATTATTACTATTATTATTACTATTATTATTATTATTATAGCTATTCTTATAGGGTTATTTTCTATCTTCCCCCCTTTTTTTCCACTATACTCATGAAGTTGTGCTGTTTACATTGAGGTTGCCCTCTCCCCTTCATCCCTCCTCGATTACTCTCTTGCCCCTCCCATCTTCTCCAATCATCTCTTCCCTTAGGAAAGACTTACACACAGGCAGATACATGAGGAAGGCTGTTTACTCCCAGGCACACCTTTTTTTAAAAGGCCACAGGCAGCATTGTTCAAATGAATGAGTTGGTTTTAAAATCTGACCACAACAGGATCCCGGTTAGGGGGAGGAGGGCAGCAGTGAGTGCAAGGATCCGCTACTGCTGGGAAAACACAGCCTCTCTATTGCACCTGATACGCGCAATAGGGGACCACGTTCCAAAGCTCATTATGTTTGATTTTCACGTGTCCCTTGGTCCTGCCACCCAGGCTGTCATGGAGTCACCAGGGCTTCCAGGCCCAGATGACATGCCACTACCTGGAAGGGGGAATGGAGCAGAGCGAGAATGAAAGGACAAAGCCAGGCTGGTGACTGGGACCTGGGGAAGAGAGGTGCCCCTCTCCCCGTCTGCCCAACATGATTCATCTGTTGAGGCTGGAAGTTCTGCTCTGGGGCTGACACAGTAGAAGAGCTCACTCCAGCCTTGCGACCTACCATCCCTCTTGGCCTCTGTTTCCTCCTCGGGGGCTCCATTTCTTCCTCGGTGCTCCTTGGTTGATCAGTGGCCCTTAGTGTAGGCGTGACACTAAACAATATGTAGATGAGAGGCTCCAAATAGAGCTCACCTTTGCACTCACTAGTGCTACTATAGTTACCCTTTCTATCTGAAGAGGTTTTCTTAAAGGGAAACATCCACCCCCCATTTCTCAGGAGGGACCACCCCACGGCTCTCCAAAGGAAACATGGAATAAATGGAAGACAAATCGCTTCCTTGGCAGCGGAGGGGCTACTCCACCAGCCTGGGTTCTGGGTGGGTGAGAAGGGAGATTTGCTCATGGCTGCATCTGCCATAATAATGGTTCTGGAGGCTCTAAACCTGGGACGTAAACACTTTTATTGCTTCATTTTACAAGTGAGGGCATCAAGGCTTAAAGAGCTAAAGTATCGCTGGGCGTGGTGGCGCACGCCTATAATCCCAGCGGCTCAGGAGGTGGAGACAGGAGGATCGCAAGTTCAAGACCAGAGGCAGTCAGCGTAACTTATCGGGACCCTGCCTCAAAAAGTGAAAAAATGGGCTGAGGATGCAGCTCAGTGGTCCAACACTTGCAGAGCATGAAAGTGTGAGGCCCTGGGTTCAACCCCCAGTACTGCAAAAAAAAAAAAAAAAAAAAAAAAAAAAAGAGCTAAAGTATCCATCCATGCAAGGGAGCAGAGCTAGGAAGGGTAAAGCTGGGACTTGAAAACAGGCATCCAGAGGCCAGCCCAGGCTGTCTTTAGTGTGACTGGGGTGTATCACTGTTCTGCCATCAGACAGTGGGAGGGACTAGGTCTGTTGGTGTTTAAATTCACCCTGTGGCTTGCTATGTCTTCTGTGAGCTTCTTTCAGCTTCCCCTCTCCTGTCCTACATGGCTGGGGGCAGACAAGGCCAGTGGGGAGGCTGTGGACTCAGGGTCACATGGCAATGGTCCTCGTACACTGAGAGAGGGGACAGAGGCTGTCCTCCAGGGCTATCTCAGCCCCTGCTGGAGTCTGAGGGAAACTCAGCCCCCTAGTCCTGTCTGTATGGAAACTTCTGGTACAATTTTCACCGTGGATTTGTGCATCGATTGTGATAACTTCATTCATAAACACATTGTTTATTGTGATAACTGACTTTTCAGTGCCTCCTTCAATTTTGTGCCCCAAAGCATTTGCCTGACCTGGCACTGGTCCTACTCGCTTCTCATGCCTGACTCCTTCCTAAGACACGAGGGGCACAGGCGTGAGCAGGTCTCCTGGGACTGTTCTACGTGGGTGATAAGTGTAGCTAATCAGAATGCTTCTCTGACTCTGTCCTGTTGACCAGCTTGAAATGATCACTTAATCAATGAGTCTTAATCAATAGACGTGATGACTATTGAAAACTTGAACATAATAAGGGCTTATACCTCCTCCTGCCCCCTCTCCTTTCCTTCTTTCCTTCCTTCCTCCCTTTCTCTCTCTTTTCCTTCCTTCCTTCTTTCCATCCTACTTCCCTTTCTCTCTCCCTTCCTTCCTTCTTCTCTTCCTCCCTTTCTCTCTTTTCTCCTCTTTCCTTCTTTCCATCCTTTCTCCCTTTCTGTCTCCTTCCTTCTTTCCTTTCCTTCCTTTCTCTCTCTATTCCTTCCTTTCTTCTTTCCACCCTTCCTCCCTCCCTCCCTTCCTTCCTTCTTTCCTTCCTCCCTTTCTCTCTCTTTTCCTTCCTTCCTTCTTTTCATCCTTCCTCTCTTTCTCTCTCCCTTCCTTCCTTCTTTCTATCATTCCTTCCTTCCTGCCTTCTTTTCTTCCTTCCCTCCCTCCCTCCTTCCCTCATATTTCTGTGGAGAAAACTCAGGCTCAGCCTCATTTTGGACGCCACTCCTGGAACCTCAAAGACCCGGCACTGTTGTGAGGCATCATCGCTGAGCTGGCAGCCAGCAGGTAGGCTCTCAGTGGGTACTGACTGAAGGCCCCACTCCCAAGGGTGCACACCCAGCCTCCCTGACAGGCTGAGCTCCCTTCGCCCGGCCAGGGCTCTCCTGGCCTGACTGAGCCCCATTCATCCCCCATGTGCGGATGACTCAGCCAGTGACTTCAGCCACCAGCCTGGTGTTTATGCCACTTGCCATCAACCGGTGGACACTGTTTGGAGCTGTCCTGAGCTGGCGCTCTGCTGGTGGAGAATGACACCCAGTCAGCTTGTGGTCTCTGTGTCCCAAACAGCTGAAACGCTGTGGCTTCTAAAGCTCTCATTGTCTGCGGGTCCACCATGAGGAGGGGGAGCGTTCTGGGGCGCTCCCCCAGGCCCCCAGAGAAGACTTTGGACTTCACATGGGTTCAGGACACAGCAGGAGTCCCGGAGCTCTGGGAGCAGGGACAGAGCCTCAAATGACATCCCCAAGAGAAGCTCTGAGACAACCCTTCGGAGCTCCAGCAGCACCAGCAGGAGCTGGGGACTGTAAGGTGGCTTTGCTTCCTGAGTGGATTTTGACTTGGCACCACCCAATGCCACATGGGTCCTATTCAGAATTGCCAGAGAGGGTGGGAAGAACACTCATGGTCACTTTCTTAAGCAACCATCGCAGGGCACACAGCCAGGTGGCTAATCCATTTCTCACCAATGGAGAAAGTTATGTGAATGGCAGCAACAACAACAAAAAGACAGAAAGAAAGAGAGAAAGAAAGAAAAGAGAGAAAGAAAGAAAGAAAGAAAGAAAGAAGGGAAAAACGAAAGAAAAAGAAAAGAAAGAAAGAAAAGAATAAGAAAAAAAAGAAAAAGAAAGGAAAAGAAAGAAAAGAATAAGAAAGAAAAGAAAAAGAAAAAGAAAGGAAAAGAAAGAAAAGAAAAGAAAGGAAAAGAAAAAGAAAGAAAGAAAGACAAAAAGAAAGAAAGAAAGAAAACAACAATGCTGCAGTGTGCTTTGTGGTCAACACGCACTACTTCATTTAACCCTCAGCGAGCTGGGTCCTATTCCAGTCCCGATCTGAAAGATGAGATGAGGCACCAGAGTCCCAGTGGCCTGTCAAAGGTCATGCAAGTCTCAGCCAGACAGGGCAACGCGGAGTTGGGGCTGCAAAGGGAGGAGAAGACTGGGAGGAGGGAAGGAAGGAGCGTGGGATAGGGAAATGGTGTCTGATGGCTCTTGGACACAGCAGGTTCTCAGGGTGGAGGGTGTGAAGGGCCAGGGAAGGGCGTCCAGCTCTCCTGCCTCCTGTCTTCTATGCTTCCCCTTCCCCTGGGGCCCAACTCTCCCCACACCCTCCCCAGGGTGGTTTGTGTCTCAACACTGACATCTCTCCATCCAAGTCAGCAAAGGGCTCCGTGAAGATAAAATATGGAAGGCATCACCCAATGCCCTCACAGTCCCCTGGGGCTTGGATACCACCGCCATGAGCAAGCTCAGGTTGTCAAGGAGATGGGTGCTGAGCTGTCCACTTTCACATTTTCCGTCTGCTGGCGATACGTGCAGCAAGAGAGTTGCTGGTTATTGCTCTCAAGCAGGGCTGTGCTCCAAAAAGTCAAAGGCTGTGACCATCAGGACAGCAGGGGGAGCAGGCAACTAAAAGTGCCTGAAGTGAGCAAACGAGGACACAACAAAACACCCTCTTTGATTGGTCATCTGGGTGGATTAAAACGGGACCAAAGCAAATGTTCTCTTCCCCAATTCTTTATCTCCTCAACTCAGTTTTTAAGCATTGAATGGGACAACAGCGAATGACTGCTTCTTGAGAACTCCTTGGATTTGCTTTTTTATTTTTTATTTTTTGCCTGAACATGTAGCGGTCATGGTGGAATCAGGGACACATATGTCTTGAAAGGCATAGGCTGGGTGACGTCTACCTTCGGCTCCAATTGCACCCCGAATAGCTCACCACTGCAATCCTATGTCAACCTCCTCCACAGCAGGACGTTTTTAATAAAACTTAAACGGTAGAGCAACTGAAAAAAGAAAAAAAGAAAAGAAAAGAGAAAAACCAGTTAAAAGTGAAGTGACCTGAAATCAGGACCACGTGGCCTCTAGAAAGAGGAGGAAGGGAGCGGACGGTGTAGTTGTTTCGTGCTGAAAAGTGTTGAAACTTGTGATCACATTGAGTTGACATGTGAGCGGTGGAAGCAACCATAGCCAGACCTGGGGTGGGCACGGAGGCTCCTATTGGGGAGCTATAGGCTAATCCTAAGGGCTGAGGATGAGGAAGGAAAAGGGCACCTCTCAGCATCACAGCAATAATCAGGAAGGACAACCCTCAGGGAGTTTCACTCCACCCCTTGCTTCTTCTTGTTTTTGTTAGGTTTTGTCAAGTTGCGTCCAACTCAGCGACCCTTATAGGGTTTTCAATGGCTGATTGTTTTGGAATAGATTTGGGAGTGGATTGCCACGTCCCTCTCCCATTTTTGCGGTGCAGGGAATGGAACCCAGGACCTCAGAGACTGCAACTGAGCTAACTTCTGCTATTGTTAGGTGCCATCGAGTCGGTATCTGACTCACAGCGACCCTACATACAACAGAGGAAATACTTTTGTCGGTGCTTCTCTGCTATTCATAGGGTTTTCAATGGCTGATTGATTTTTGGAAGTGGGTTGCCAGGTCCTTCTCGCAAGCCTACAGTATCTGGTGTTTCCAGGTGGTCACACATCCATGTACTAACCAGGCCAGACCCTGCTTAGCTTCTGAGATCTGAAGAGGTTGGATGCCACAGGGCTATGGCTGCAGGCTTGAGCTAACTTCTAGACTTCCCTTAATGGTCCTCGGCTCTCCTTGTTTCTACCTTTTTGTGCCTCTGCTTTCTTATCTGCATGGGGCGGAGGGAGCAACACTAGCACCTACAGAATGAAGAAGAGCCCCCGAATGCTTAGAACATTCCTGGCACCCAATAAACACAGTGTTAGCTCCTACTGAAGTCATTATTTTTGTTACTATGACCATTCTCACTGAATGTTACTACTTGACCATTCTTACTGAATTGAGCCTCTTCCCTGCCTGCCTACCTGCTCCAAGGTAAGCAGTAATTTCCTTTTTGTTTTTAAACCTATGGATGTGTCTTTTCATCCAATCTTGTTATTTTTCAAGTTTCCTAGTAGTATGACTGCTGCAGGTAGCACTATAGTGTCCAATCCCATCAGATCTCAGATCTAAGCAGGGTTGGGCCTGGTTAGTACTTGGATGGGAGGCTGCCTGGGAACACCAGATACCATAGGCTTGGGAGAAGGACCTGGCAACCCACTCCCAAAAATCAATCTACCATTGAAAACCTTATAAATAGCAGAGAAGCACTGACAAAGTGTTTCGCCTGTTGTACGTAGTGTCGATGTGAGTCGGATACCAACTCTATGGCACCTAACAACAACAACAACAACAACAACAACAACAACAACAATTAACCCCATATAAGCAGAAAGAATCTGGCTTGATTTCTATTCAGGCATTTCAGCTTTTACCCTGACCTTAGTTAAAAATGACTAGGGACTGCTTTAAAAAATGGTTTGCAACATCTCCAAAAATACTGAGACTAATTTGCATAAAGGGCTTGAGGAATATCTTACATTTTTACACTTTATGTCTGGTAAAAGAAATTAGACTTTTCTGTTCTTTTGCCATGCTGGAGATTGAACTCAGGGTTTTGCATATGCTAGCTAAATGCTCTACCATTGAGGTATACTCCCAGCCCTGGGATTTTCTTGAAATCAATGTTTCAAATGATTGCCCTGCATCTAAGTGTTGCTTGATAAAACTGAACTTCTGTTTTGTAAAAACATGACGTTTTTCAACCTGTTGCTTCATGAGCCTACATCAATGAATGTAGTAACATTCCTGACTCATTGAGTGAATCAAGGAGCAGGGAATAAGCAAGATAATGGCTTTTGAAGGAACTAAATTCTGCCTGTCAGTGCACTATATGCCATTTAGTGGCTCTTCCTAACCATCACCTCCCTCTTGGTTCTCTGTTCATAAAATACCCAGATGTGGCAGAAAGGAAAGCCTTTTTTTTTTGGCTGGTTTCCTTTACCAACAACAGAAGGTTCTAGGAAGTCTGGCTAACAGCCTGAGGTTCTGAGTACTGGCTCCCACTTTGTACCCAACCTCACCTGCATCCCTGGGCAATCAGCAAAGACAAATAACCCTGAACTAGGTGGGCAACATGGAAGCACTGTTGCTCATAATCTGAACTTCAGTAAAATGAGATATTTTCCACGCTTGGGGCAGAGCCTCTTTCTTTTTTTTTTTTAAACATTTATTTGGCTCATGATATCAGAAGCTTTGTTGTTGTTGTTGTTGTTGTTAAGTGCCGTTGAGTCGAGCCTGACTCATAGCGACCCTCATAGGGTTTTCAATGGCTGATTATTTCGGGATTGCCTTGGGAGTGGATTGCCAGGTCCTTCTCCCATTTTTGCGGTGCTGGGAATTGAACTAGGGACCTCAGAGACTGCAGTGCAGCTCTCTACCAAACTGAGCTAAATCCCAGCCCAGAGCCTCTTTCTTGATAGAACCACTTGCCCTCTACATTATATGCTTTGTAAAGTTATATTTTTCATAGCTGGCGTCATCAGCCTTCCTTAGAGAACATCTGTACAAAGATCATCACAGTAAGTCCCACAGTGCATTAATCTGCTCTCTGTTTATTGACAGCTCACCTGGCCTGCAGCACGTGTACCCACACAATTCTTCCATCTGTGTATTCTCCCTTTTATGTCCTGCTCACTGTAGTTGCTGGGATGAAATAGGCAGAGCTGATTATGCAAGGCGTCAATAACGCAAAGGTAGATCTCTCCACGTGCCTGTGGCAGCGGATTCTGCAGACACAAGGTTTAAGCCTAGATGCATATGTCGTAGAGTGCAGAGGTGCTTTCTGAAATGTACAGTGTGACGTCATGCCAGCAAGGGAGGAGCTGAATTGTCCACCTCACTTAATTTTAGTTGGAGTGGGCTTTGTGCAGAAGGAGCAAGTTTAAGCTGGTCTTTGAAGGTGGTGAGCTGGTAGTGGTTAGCTGGGTACCAGGACTTTTATTTTTTTGCCAGTGAGTCATATGGTTTTTCTCATTTTGCTTCTGAGGCCAAGCATCCCTTTCTCAAAGACCCTGCCGGAGACCCTCCCTGATTTCTCACCACCTTCAAAGGACAGCTTAAATTTGCTCCTTCTGCCCAAAGCCCACTCCAACTAAAATTAAGTGAGGTGGACAATTCAGCTCCTCCCTTGCTGGCATGACGTCACACGGTACATTTCAGAAAGCACCTCTGCACTCTACGACATATGCATCTAGGCTTAAACCTTGTGTCTGCAGAATCGGCTGCCACAGGCACATAAGGAGATCTACCTTTGCATTATTGATGCCTTGTATAATCAGCTCTGCCTATTTCATCCTACAGAATTCCTGAGTGTTTCCTGATGCCATTTTGTTGTTGTTTTGGTTTGGTTTGCTTTAGGACCTGAACACACATGGAGCAAATCTGCTAATCTTGCTTGGCACAATTGCCAAGAAGATGCTACATGCAGGCAGATAACGTAAATATTTTGATGGCAAGCAAAACAGGCTTGTATATCCTTGTCAAATCCATTTATAATCTGTAGTAGGTCTGGAAATCATGTTGTTATTGTTGTTGTTAGGTGCTGTCGAATTGGTATCTGACTCATAGTAACCCTCATAGGGTTTTCAATGGCTGATTGTTTTTTGGGATTGCCCTGGGAGTGGATTGCTAGGCCCTTCTCCCATTTTTGTGGTGCTGGGAATTGAACTCAGGACCTCAGAGACTGCAGCGCAGCACTCTACCAACTGAGCTAAATGTGCTTTTTCTCGCATATGATATTACTTTTCCTACAAAGCATGAGTGTGTGCTCCAATTTACAAATAGAGAAAGGAGGAGAGATGACACCTGTTGCCACCCACCCCTTCTCTGCTCTGCAGCTTTCTGCTTTTAGAGATGGTTCGTGTATGACAATGGCAGCTAGGTGCTAGAGTTGGGCCTGGGAGGAATTAATTATGTGTTTCTCATCTAGCACTATGGTTTTTTTTGTTTTGTTTTGTTTTGTTTTATGGAGAACCTGATTTGATTTTGATTTAGTTGTTGATTTTTACCTTTCCTTCTGCCCCTTGTCAAGATGGAAGGTGAGCTAGGACAGGTATCAAATTAATAGAAGGCCAAAGTTCAGATTGACTCACTGTAAAAGCCCATGGCAGAGTCTGGGACGAATGAGGCCCCTTTCCCTGGCTTGGGTGGGTGGGCACAAGTGCTTTCTCTCTCACCCATTCTGTTTCCCCCTAGAATAGACAAGAGTCAGAATGGCAGAGAGGCAATTGCATCTTTCCAGCCAGCTCCTCTGTGTACATTCCCAAAGTGTGTGCTCAGCTCCTCTAGGTATACTTGTCCCAGATAGGCCCACGTGCATAAAATTAAATCTGGGTTTTCCTTAATTTTCCTCAGGTTAAAGAGGGCATAGAGCTCCTCTGTTGCTCTCTGCACCCAAACAGTGGTTGGATGCCTAAAGTAACCATGAAATGCTTACATATTGCAGGTGAGCGAGTCAGCATCCCAAATTCTTCTTCACATTACCAATTAGGTGGAACAGCTTTACTCACTTGTTGTTGTTGTTGTTGTTGTTGTTGTTGTTGTTGTTGTTAGGTGCCATCCAGTCAGTATCTGACTCACAGCGACCCTGCATACAACAGGCGAAACACTATTGTCAGTGCTTCTCTGCTATTCATAGGGTTTTCAATGGTGGATTGATTTTTGGGAGTGGGTTGCCGGGTCCTTCTCCCACTCACCGCTTAGGAGAATTAAAAGATACAAAGTCATAATTTCTGAGATGTCTCCACTCTTATTTAAATTGCTAGGGAAGGGGCAAGCTCATACCTGTGTGATGGTGTTTAAGCTTCTTTCCACTAAGATAGAAAAGATGGATTTCTAAGAAAGATGTGTAGATTAAAATGATTAATGTATCGTTTAACTCATTTTTCACTGGAGGACGCTATAGTTTAAAAAGATCAATCTCCAAAGATGTGTCAAGAATTCGTGGAACTGCCTGCCTCTCTTCTCTGACCCACCCACCCATTCACCCACATCCTTTCATTTCCCAGTTGATGCCTGAACTTGAACTACAGTTGTCTATTCAGTGAGTTATTTTACAATTCAGCAAGTCCAGTTTTAAAACGTGGAACCTCATTCACTTAACTACTAACCTTCCTCTTGAGGCTCTGAATCCACCAAGTTACTCGGGCACTTTTATTTAAAAAACAGATCAGACAAAAAATGTAAAAATTAGACTTTAAATGTTTTATTTTGTTGATTCTGTACAGCTCAAGGGAATGAAGTTAGAGGTGAAATAAAACGCCAGATTTGGCTACTGCCATCAACCCCAAACCTTCAACCTACAAGTCAAAGCAAGTGGCTGACAGCTCATCAAATAATCTTGGGTGATTTGTTAATGCCCTAAGAAGCCAAGACTGGTGGGTCCTCTACGTAGTTCTTCATCTGCAAAGCGGCGAGAAGGGCGGCCTGCAGAGCGAGCGGGTTACGGTCTCAGCAAGCGAAGGGACCGCACGACCGCTCGGGAAGCGCCGTCCCGCCTGCGCCGCAGCTGGAGCCGCCGAGCCGCGGGCGGTTTGGACTCCTCGGCCTCCTCCTCGTCTTTTTAATGAGCGTGTTAATTAGCCAGCTTCGTGAGTCCGCGACTATGAAATGCCTTGTTTTAGTAAATCCAGCACATCGGTGGCGTGGAAGGTGGTTGGTTTTTGTTTTCAAGCGAGCTCAAATGTTGGTTACGCTACGTTTGGGGGTGAAGAGACAAAGGTGAACCTGGAGGTCTAAGCTGTCTTTCTAAGAACACCCCAGCATTTAAGGACGAATACTCTCCGCAGCAAAACGCCTGGGCATGCGAGTCTCGAAAGTAGCATTTTAACAGCAGCGCTACACAAGCAGATAGACTTCTCAACCCCGGACCCTCAATGACCTTGGAGCGATCGCTGCCCCCCAAAGCCAGGCCCCATCCGTCTGTGACGCGCCTGAAGGTCTGAGCCCAATATCTGATCTTTCTCTGCCTCCTGAGGTCCGGCAGCCTCCTTTGGCACAGCTTGACTGGTAAGGACAAGGGCGCCTGTGGGCTCATGGCCAGGGATGAGGAAAGGAGCCCCCCACCCAGAGTGGACACAGTTGGAGGGCAGCCTCCTCCCCACCCCCGGCCTCGGGGTAGGGCGCTCCCAGGAGATCGCGCTCCGGCCCGGCCTCCCGCCCCATTCAGGGCGAACCTCCTAAAATTCGCACCAGCCCCTGGCGGCGCGCAGCTCCGGGAAGAGGGCCACGCTGCGCGAGCGTGGCGGGCGCGCTCCCTTTCGGCCCCGAGCAGGTGGAATCGGCCTAGAGCCCCACCAGCCGCGACGCTCCTTGGGACATCCACTCGGATCACGTTAATTTCCTGGGAGTGAGGGTGGGAAAGGAGGCGCCCGATAGTCCCTTCCTCTGGGCGAGAAGGTTCCAAACGCCCTCTTTCCTTGGACCCCGCTATCCCTGGACTGAAAGCCCAGGGGTGCGGAGAGGCTGGGCAGTTGGAGGCCGGGCCGAGATCGCGCCCCGCGCGGGCGCTCACTTGGAGAATTGAGCCTGCACGGCTGCCAGGCCCAGGCCAGCGGGGACCAGATGCGGGAACTTGCACACGGCGCAGGTGCAGAGGCCGGGGCCGCCCACGCCCCCGCCGGGGAGCGCGAACTGGCCGCACGGCGGCTCGTCCAGCGCGAGCGACAGGTACTTGGCTGGGCGCAGAGCCTCGGGGGGCCCCACGGCGCCGGGAGCCAGCAGCACGGAGCCGGGCGCGGCGGCCAGCAGGGGCAGGCCGGCCAGGAGCAGGCGCGGCGCGGCGGGCCCGGCGCCCTCGCCCAGCGCGCGCCGCAGCTCCTGCAGCGAGCTGCCCAGCAGCAGGATGTAGTTGCGGGCGAGCAGCAGCGTGGCGATTTTGGAGAGTTTGCGGCCCGGCGCGCCCTGGCAGTGGGCGGCCGAGTAGGGCAGGATGACCTCGCGCAGCGCGTCCATGGCCAGGTTCAGGTCCTGCATGCGTTTCCTCTCGCGGCTGTTGATCTTGCGCCGCAGCTGCTGTTGCTGCTCCTCCTTGGCATCGGCCCGTGCGCCGCCGCCGCCCGCGTGCGCGCCGGACCCAGTGCCGGTGCCGGCGCCGGGCTGCTCGGCGGGCGCCTCGGGCTTCTCGCGCGCAGCCTTGGGGAGGAGGGGCGCCGTGGTGGTGGAGGAGGAGGAGGATGAGGACAAGGAGGAGGAGGAGGAGGACGAGGAAGGAGGCTGCCGGTACCCCACTAGCTCATACAGGGACGCCCCGAGCTGCACGTCCCCCGGCCTCGGTGGCCGCAGCATGGTCGCGGAGGCCGCGTTTACGCGCGCCTGGGAAACTGCATAGTACATCTGGGGGGCGATGGGGGCGGCCGAGAGCGCCCTTCCGGAACGCCCCAGGGTGGGCCTGGCCGCCGGCTGCCCCTCCCCGCAGACCTGCGCGCGGGTCGCTGCTGGTGGGGCAAGGGACCCCGCCAGACCCCTTTAAACCGGTCTTGGGAACCTGCAGAGACCGCGGTTGGCGGGGCGCAGCCAATGGGGGCGCGAGGCCTGGCGCAGGCGCGTGTTCATTGGCCGCCTGCGCCTCCGCCGGCGCCGAGGTGCGGCTGGCAGCGCTCAAGGAGGTTATTGTGCGCGCCTGGGCCGGGGCTGCAGGACAGGCCCGGGAGGGGAAGACAGGGAGACTTTCCGGTGAAGCGCGGCTCTTCCAGGAGGGCAGCTAACATTCGCCAGGCGAAAAAGCATTCGCTTCCTTCCAGCTCCTCTCTTGCTCTATTTCCCCCCGCCCCTTTAAATAGATACACACTTAACCTTTAAGAAATTGTGGTCAAATCTTCGTAACACACAATTGACCATCTTGGTTATTTCTGAGAGTACGATTCAGTTGCATTCAGGACTGGATATTCACATTGGTGTGCAAATAGTCTGCAGAACTGATCAACTCTCCAGTTCTCCTTCCTCAACTCCTGGCAGCCACCATCCCGTGTTCTTTCTGAATTTGCTCTGCTTTAGGTACCGCACATAAGTAGAACCATACAGTATTTGCCTGTTGTTAGGTGCCGTGGAACTCACAGTGACCCTGCGTACAACAGGCGAAACACTATTGTCAGTGCTTCTCTGCTGTTCATAGGGTTTTCAATGGCAGATTGTTTTTTGGGAGTGGGTTGCCAGGTCCGTCTCCCAAGCCTACAGCACCTGGTGTTCCCAGGCGGTCTCCCATCCAAGTAGTAACCAGGCCTGACCCTGCTTAGCTTCTGAGATCTGACGGGATCGCATGCCATAGGACTGCGGCTGCAGGCGTTTGCCTCTTAGTGACTGGCTTGTTTCACTTACAGTGATGTCTTCAAACGTCATCCATGTTGAATGCAGCCTATCTGAATTCTCTTGTTTTTTAAGGTGGAATAATATATTCCTTTTTCTTTGCTATCTTTTTTTTATCCACTCATTTGTGGGTGGACATTTTGATAGCATACACTTTTTGGCCACTGTGAAGGTGGGGCTATGAATATGGGTGTAACCCTGTTTTGTATATCAAGTACATGATTTCCTGTCAGGTTCACAGAACTAAATTTTTGGGCTAAATGACAGCAGCGTTAGGATGATTACTCTCACCCTCCACCCATCCCCCATGTCTCTAATTGAAAGACCTTTGGGGATTAAGGGCGGTTGGGGTTGGATTTCTCTTCCCCCAAAAGGGATGTGTGTTCATTGTATCAGTGACTTGATTCTTGCTTAAGTAAAAGTCACCCAGAAGTTGGCCTATTACCAGGAGCAAAGCAAAGCAAAGCAAAACTACAAAACATCCACACACTCCTATCTGTTGAGGTTGGAACGGAATCCTTCTCTTTCCCAAATAAAATAGCATCAACTGAGTAGTGAAGGAAGCTTTCTTCCCACAACACCAGTGAATCCTACTCATCATCAGAGCATGGCAAAATGTCCTGGGGAGGAGACTTTTGGTATCTAAACATCTACCCACCAATGTGGCTATTTAAATATGATGTAATGAAAATAAAATTAAGTTTAAAATTCAGATCTTCAGTTGCACTAGCATTGCTTCAGTAAGTGGTGACAAGTGGCTTCTGGCTGCCTGCTGGACAGCACATATATGGGATATTTCCATCATGGCCGGAAGCTCACCTGGATGGCCCTGAACTAGAGTGTAACAAAGAAAAGGAGCTTCTTCCTCCTTGGTGCTCTTTGGTGAGGTTAAGGGACTCCTTGCAAAGATCTGTCCACCATGAGAACCGATCTCTGCTCTCGGAGCCCATTGACTGTATTTGCTGATTTCAGGGCTGCTTTGTCTCATTGTTGTTGTTGTTAGGTGCCGTCGAGTCGGTATCCGACTCATAGCGACCCTCTGTACAACAGGGGAAACAACTATTGTCAGTGCTTCTCTGCTGTTCATAGGGTTTTCGATGGCAGATTGATTTTTGGGAGGGGGTTGCCAGGTCCTTCTCTCAAGCCTACAGCACCTGGTGTTCCCAGGTGGTCTCCCATCCAGGTACTAACCAGGCCCTACCCTGCTTAGCTTCCGAGATCTGACGGGATCGGATGCCACAGGGCTACAGCTGCAGGCTTGTCTCATTATCTCCTCCCAATATTCTCCCCTAGTCTCATCCTGATCTCTGCTTTGAACCTTCAGCTGCACCTGTAACATCCTGCCCATGCCTCGGGTTCAGCTCTGACACTACCTTGCCTTGGAGACTTCCCATCTCCCTCCTTCATTGCTCTTGGCATTGCTGATAGCATTTTTCCATAGCCTGGATTGTCTTATGGACGTATTGCCTCTGCAGTCACATGGGATTGTTTTCAGGGTAGGCGCCCCGGTCTGTTTCTGCAGCCTCCCAAAGCCCAGCATGGTACTCTGCACCTCCTGCGTGTCCATGATGTATGGAAGGAGGGCTCTACAATCGCCACTTGCTCACAGATTCATCCCTTGAAATGTGCAAACTCCCACATACCATCACCAGAGCCTCCTATAGGTTTTACAAGGAGATAAGGAAGTTGGTAGGGTCCTTGTGACTCCAAAAAGGCTTGACCTGGTATAGTGATAGGGCTCTTGGGTAGGGAGAGAAGGAGGTGGACAGGAAGGAGCTGAGTTTAAAAGCAGAGCCATAGCAGGCAGGAAGGCAAGAGACACCAAGGAAATAGCCTTGACAATTTCAAGCAATGAAGTTCCACCCCTTCCTAATCATTCTGCCTTTTGGTAAAGCAGTCTGTTTCTCGTGCATTTTCACACACACACTCACATTTGGTTCACATGGGTCCCTTATAGCTGGACATTTTTGACTCCTGCTGAATAAGATAAAACTGAGGCTGCCAGAGAGTGGCAGATTGCTGTCTGCCTTCAGACGGGAGAAGCAGAGGTGCCCATCAGTGGGCAGCTTCCTGAATTCCTGCTGAACCGGAGGAAGGCCATGATGGAAAGGGTTGAGAATGGGGGGAAAAATGGAGAGGCCAGCCTAAATCTAGCCAGTTTTTTGTTGTTGTTGTTTGTTTGTTTTGGGGTTTTTTTGTTTTTTCTTTTTTCCTTTTCACAGGGGGCTAAAGCTTGGGTCTCATGCATACTTTGCAAGCACTCTACCACTGAGCTGCACTCCAACGCCTTTTTATATATTTTTTTATCTTGAGACAGGGTCTTGCTAAGTTACGCAGGCTGCCTCTGGCCTCAGGCTTGCGATCCTCTTTCCTTCCCTTCCTGAGTTGCTGGGATTATGGGCATGAGCCATCATGCCCGGCTTGCCCAGCCAGTTTTGACAAGGTGATGGGTTCTAGTCGTCATCCTGAAGGGGAGGACTCAGGAACCCCCCTGCAGGAATCCCGCACCAGCCCCCTTGGTGGTTTCTATCCTTGCTCCCAGGAAGCCTCTGTCCAGTAGCTGAGGTGCTAGACTGGGGCAGGCCCTGGTGGCCTCTCCCTCTGGCTTCCTTTTTTGGCCTACGCCCTGGGCAGGGGCCTTGAGGATTTGCCCTGACCCAGGAAAGGAAGAGAAAGATGAAGAGGACCTAGAACTGAAGTCACAACTGCATGGTCTACACCCTCCCATTTCCCACTCACAGACAAGGGCCACTGGATCAAAGAAATGGACACAGACAGGGTACTCTTCCATCTAAGAGGCCCCTTGGCTGTGGGTCTCTGTTGCGGTTTTGGCTCTAGCCTGGCTAAGGTTGAACCTCATCTACAACATCATCAGTGAGTATTGGGGACTCACTTGGGAGAAAGGCCTGGCAACCCACTCCCAAGGCAATCCCGAAGCACTCAGCCATTGAAAACCTTATGAGGGTCGCTATGAGTCAGATACCGACTCGACGACGGCACCTAACAACAATTGGGGACTTACTAGACCTGGTTGGTAATGGCCGATGGCGCCCATGAAGGACTTTGGGAGACCTTCAAAAGGTGAAACAAAAGGGTAAGGTTTATTGGGTGCTCCCCTGTCGGGGTGCAACAAGCTAGCTCCACCAAAGATTCAGTCAGTTGGACACGCTGGTCAGTGTGCATTTAAGTGTCCCCAGTAGAGAGCCTCAGCGGAGAGTTCCAGGTGGCCGTACGGCCCCAGCATGGGCACAGGGTTTGGCCCTCCTTGGAGCGGGTGACTTGGACGGCCCCTTGTGCCAGGCCAGAGCTCCAGCGGCATGCTAAGCGTGACAGCTGGCAAAAGCCAGCGAGTCATTGTGGCCATTGGCAGGGGCCCCGCCGGCTGTCTCAGGGGAGGCAGCTGCTGTGGCCTCCCACATTCAGGACATGCTTGGGGAGCGAGTTGCCTCAGCCCTAACAACGGCTCTTGTCTGTGCCTAAAGGGGATTGTGTGTGTGTGCCGGTGAGGGCTTCCACCAAGGAGGCGTATGTCTTAGGCTTTCTTCTCCTTATGTAGACACCTAGGTCTGCCGCCTGCTCCGCCGATCCTCCTGCCTACCCTGGCTTTGGGTGCAGAGGCCGGAACCTCTGCGATGGCAGCTGATGAGGACTTGAGCCTCACTGATGTGTGAGTGTGCTTTGAATGCAGTATCTCTGTAAGCATGAGGACAGGCTGTGTCACTACAAAGCCTGACCACTGCTTGATGCCCCTGTTGTCACTCAAGACATTTTCCTCTCGCAGAAGGCCAGCTAAGTGTAAAATGTCATCTTTGCTAAAATGTGCTGTTTACACTGGGTAGACCTGTGCTGGAATAAGGAAGTGTACTTTTTAAAGTGCTACTTTCTTCAGAGAAGGTAAAAATTCTTTGTTGTTGTTGTTGTTGTTAGGTGCCGTCGAGTCGGTATCTGGCTGATAGCAACCCTGCATACAACAGGTGAAACACTATCGTCAGTGCTTCTCTGCTGTTCATAGGGTTTTCAATGGCAGATTGATTTTTGGGAGTGGGTTGCCAGGTCCATCTCCCAAGCCTACAGCACCTGGTGTTCCCAGGCGGTCTCCTATCCAAGGACTAACCAGGCCCGACCCTGCTTAGATTCCAAGATCTGATGGGACTGGATGCCACAGGGCTACAGCTGTAGGCCAAAATTCTTTGGAAATTTTAAATTGCTCAGTAGGCATTGAGGTTCACACCATTGATAGGAGTGATGGCCATGTCTAATATCTGCCTTGTGTCCCAATCCCCATCCCATCCAAATGTAACCCTGTCTGTAATACAGGAGGCAAAGAAGAGCCACAGAGATAGGGTCTCTTAGCTTCTTTCTGGATTTCTCCTTTCTGAGAAGAGGGGAGTAACAGGAAAGAGGAAAAAAATGAGGAAGAGAATATTGATTAGTCTTTGATAATTTTTCTTGGATGGAGAGGACTCCCCGGGACCATGTTACCAGAATCAAAGTCACCTTTAGAAATAGTGCCATATTAAAGAAAGACTCCAGCTGAGAAAATGGGAAAGAGCATGAGTTGTGCCCATTTTCAAAAGAGAGCCCCAGTTAGTCAAGTGGTTATGAACAGATACAGTGTTTACACTTACTGACCAGGTTGTTTTCAAGCCAGGCAATTGTCTCAATTGTCTGTATTTCCAACAAGGAAGGCCACAGGCAAGAATACCATGTTCTCTGTTGTGATTATAACACTAAAGATTATCAAATGTTGAAGATATCGTAGATATTGCAACTATATTATAGGGAGGGTTTTATTTTTAGTAGTGTCATTTGGACCCAATTTTAATAAAGTTTATACTTAACATGACTTCAGAGTCCAAATACATCCTGAGACTTTTTTTTCTCTTTGTGGAAGAAAGTTTTGGAAACTTAGGAAAAGAAATTTGATGGTATCTGTGTATCGGGGCATTCTTTTTCATAACAAAAGCTTGATTTAGCGATTGGTGACATAATTCAAGCACATGGACACATGCCCTCCCTCTTTTTCAAACTCAGCGTGACCTAACAGAAGAAGCAGAGAGATTTTGCATTGCTTCTGTGAACCCTAAACACGATGAAAATGGAATTTACTACCTCTCCCTGTATATCTGAAAAAGACTGTTCCTTCAAAGAACCACAGATAATCCCTGTGAAATTCATTATAAATAAAGAAGCATTTCATTTTGTTTTAAAGATGATTAGGGATGGTTTCTTCCACATCAAAACCTAAAAGATGATTGGTGGGATTTTAGAGAGAGAAATGTGATGTAGCTAGCAGAGACCCTCTCAGTGTGATTAAAAATAACAACAGTAGGAATTAAGGTTTATCTATTAGCTTATGCAATTTGGTGTCGGAAGGGTTGGTTCGGGGCAGAACAAAATTATTCTCTGAGCCTCCCTGAAGTTAGTGACTGAAGCCAAGCGCTCCCAAGGCTTACACTGATACAATAAAAAGAGACAATTTGCTTGGAAGGCTGTGGCTAATTTATAACACAATGTCCAATGTCATGGTTAGTTTTGTTGCAAAAATTTGGCAGTTTAACCCAGAGTCTCAGGCAGCCTGAAAAGATGCGAGCGATTCTGGCCACAGCATCCCTCGCTTGGTTCAAACAGGCCCCTTTCATAGAGACGCGGGGCCAAGTGTGCTCAAAGGAATGAAGGGAAACAAAGGTGGCTCTGAAGTCATTTCCCCGCACTGGGTCCAGCCATCCGGTTGCACTCTTTCCCCATTGAACGGGCAGAATGCAACAGGAAGAGCGCGGATGAAAGGGAACAAACGGGCCGATGTGTTGGGGAGAGAATGGAGAGGGGCCGGGGCGCTGAGCTGCTAAACTTTCATTCTGGGTTTTCAGAAAGGGGTGAATGATGAATTCTAGAGACCTGAAAGGTAATAAAATATGGGTCACTGAAGCGCTGAGGTCGAGTTGCGAAAACACCTGCAGAGGCAGAAGGTTCTGGAAGTCAGGGGAGCCCTGCAGTTGCCTGGGCAAGACACCCTGCCCGAGGCACAGAAGCCGACTGTTCGCAAGCTCACCTGTTGTTTTCCGTTGGCTCCCGGTCCTTCCTCGGCTGTCAAAGGAGCCAGCGGCTGGATCTGACTCCAGATTAGACCACCAGGGGAAAGGGAAGGCGGTGCTGAGGCTTCCCAGGGTGCAGCCAAGACAACCTAGCGCTGAGGCCACCGCCTGCCTCTCCCGGAAGCAAGCGCTCTGACCTGGAAATATTAACCCGGATGAGGAAGGCAGTCTGACTTAAACATGCAAATCTGCTCAGCTGGAATATGCTGAGGACTTTCTGCTCAGAGGCTCAGTCTGTTTCTGTCTTAAAGAGCTGAGCCCTGCCCCCAGATGGGTGATAAGGGCCAGCTATACTTATATTCACTTGCGCCCTAATTTCCTCGTCGATGACGTGGGGATAATAGTATTTATGTCCTGTTGTTGTTGTTGTTGTTGTTGTTGTTGTTAGGTGCTGTCAAGTCAGTATCCGCCTCATAGCAACCCTACATACAACAGGTGAAACACTATTGTCAGTGTGTCTCTGCTATTCATAGGGTTTTCAATGGCTGTTTTTTGGGAGTGTGTTGCCAGGTCCTTCTCCTAAGCCTACAGCACCTGGTGTTCCCGGGTGGTCTCCCATCCAAGTACTAACCAGGTCTGACCCTGCTTAGCTTCTGAGATCTGATGGGATCAGATGCCACAGGGCTACAGCTGTAGGCATTTATGTCCTAGAGATATTATAAACATCAGAAGAGAATGTAAGTAGGATGTCTTGCCCAGAACCTGGTCCATAAGAATTATTTAGCCAAATAATAACAGTACCCAGATTTATTACTTGCTATTTTCCAGGCTGGGAGAAGGACGTGGCAACCCACTCCCAAGGCAATCCTGAAACAGTCAGCCATTGAAAACCCTATGAGGGTCACTATGAGTCAGACTTGACTTGGCACCTAACAACAACAACAACAACATGTGCCAGGCACCATAGAAAGATACTTTGTGATTTTTATTCAGTCAAAACACTGCCCCAGATCTATTTGTGTTGAGTGCGTGCTTGCTCCGTACCAAAGATTTGGGGTTTTCCAGACCCTCCTGTCTCTGTGCTTACTGAACACCTTGGATGTCCCACTAATGTGGCTCCATTTCAGAGATGCTGCCTTGGACCCACTGGACCAAAATCCAGCAATGCTTTGCCAAGGAAATGGTACAGATGTGAGCTCAGTGTAATCCTACCCACCATCAGGACAGAGCTGGAGTGTACACTCTGAGACAGACTGCCTGAGTGTGAATCTGGCTCTTTCACTTACCAGTTGTGGAACTTGGGACAAGAATCTTAACCTATCAATGCCGCAGTTTCCTCCATGGGCGACGAGCATTGAACTTGAACTTGTCTATAGGATCATAGAGGAGATTGGGTGCGTTGGTGTCTATACGGCGTGGCAAGCAAAGCATAGCGAGTGCTGTCTGTTATTGTCATTTTACAAACCTCCGTTGTAAATGGGTTGGTTGCCTCCAAAAGTGTATGCTGAAATCCAAACCCCTGGTACCTCAGAATATGACCCCTATAGGGTCACTGCAGATGTAATTGTTGTTGTTGTTAGGTGCTGTTGAGTCATGCCTGACTCATAGCCACCCTCACAGGGTTTTCAGTGGCTGATTGTTTCCGAGATTGCCTCAGGAGTAGATTGCCATGTCCTTCTCCCATTTTTGCGGTGCTGGGAATCGAACCTGGGACTTCAGAGACTGCAGAGCGGTGCTCTACCAACTGCGCTAAATCCCAGCCCCAGTCATATGGATTAGGGACAAGTAATTATACCTGGGATAATTATGGCTGGGATTTAGCTCAGTTGGTTGAGCCCCACTCTGCAGTCTCTGAGGTCCTGAGTTCTATTACCAGCACCACAAAAATGGGAAAAGGACGTGGCAATCCATTCCCAAGGCAATCCTGAAAGAATCAGGCATTGAAAACCCTATGAGGGTTGCTATGAGTCAGACACAACTTGACGGCACCTAACAACAACAACAATCCATATGACTGGTGTCTTTATGTAAAGGGGGAAATTTGGACACACAACACACACACACACACACACACACACACACATATATGTGCGTGGACAAGCATCCATAGAGAATGCCATGTGTATAAAGATGAAAACAAAGATCCAGGTGATTGTCCTATAAACCAAGGAACCCCAAAGATCACCAGCTAACCACCAGCAACGAGGGGACAGGTCTGGAACAGATGTTCCCCACAACCCTCAGACGGAACCAATCCTGCCAACACCTTGATCTTGGACTTGTGGCCTTCAGAGCAGTGAGTCAGTGACTTTCTATTGTTTAGGCCACCCCGTCTACAGTCCTTCGTCGTAGTAGTCTGGCCTGACTCACATAAGCCTGATGACTCCTACAGAGAGCAGGCTCTGTGGTCAGACCCTCAGGGCTCAAAGTCAGTCCTGCCAAGTTTATGCAGCCCCACTACTTGCAAGTTTATGAACTTGGAAGGTTATTTAACCTCCCTGTACCTCAGTTAATTCATCTGTGGGGCGAAGCTCATAATTATACGTAAACCTTCCTCACATGTATTTTTTAAAGAAAGGAATAGATGGGTGTCTGGCTCACCATAATGCTAGGTATTCTGTGTAGCCTGTTTGGTGGTCTCCAAAGACAATGGAGACTGGAGACAGACCTCTGCTGTAGGTCCCATTACCTGAGAGCGAGGGCAAGGAACTCTGTTAACATGCAGATTCTGATTCAAAAGATTTGCGTGGGCCTGAGATTCTGCATTTCTAATCAGCCTCCCTGCAGCCATACCACCCTGGCACCTAGTCCCACCTGATCTCAGAAGCTAAGCAAGGTCGGCCTGGTTAGTCCTTGGATAGGAGACTGCCTAGGATTACCAGGTGCTGCAGGAGAGGGAGAAGGATCTGGTAGCCCACTCCCAAAACAATCTGCCATTGAAAACCCTATGAATAGCAGAGAAGGACTGACAATAGTCCTGGGAGTGGCACAGTGCTGAGTAATGTTTTGTTCTTTGTACATGGGGTCCCTATAAGTTGAACCCTACTCAACAGCATCTAATAACAACAACAATCAGCTCCCAGATGGAGCTGTTGCTGGCTGGAAACACCCTGAAGGTGGCACGTGGTAAGTAGCAGGGCCAAGCTCACCCTACCACCTCTCACTGAGGATGATGAGCTGAAATTAAGAATGTTGTGTTGAAAAGCATCCACCTTTTCTTATCCATGCCACTTGGGTGCCCAGACAGAGTGGTCAAACATGCTAAAGAAAGGGCAAAGTTGACTGTCGGAGTTTGGCTCAGGCCCGGCAGAGGTCAGAGCCTTGCCCTAACACCAAGTGGGTATCAGGTACCCACAGGACCGGGTTGGTGTAGTGGCTGGAGGTGCAAAGAAGGACCTCGGGAGACCTTCTGTGGGAAACAGGAGAGGGAAAGTTTATTGGGTTGCTTCCCAAGTGGGGTGCAATCAGCAAGCAGCCCCTGTCAAGTGCTCAAGTGCTAGCATAGAATGCTGCAGGCTCACTGATGGTACAGCTCAGCCTTAAAGGCACAGCTACAAGCAGTTGGTGCTCCACTGGGTTGGAGGTCCGGTGGTCTTGACTCTTGCAGCTCGCCTTCTCTGCCTCCCTCCTTCCCAAGGGTGGGAGGAATTGAGAGGCTCTTCATGACTTGTTTGTAGTCTTTGGTGCTTCTGGGCCCCTGGTCTTGACGCGTTGGCTTGCTTGGAGATCTTCCACAGGATTGGTGAGCGATGGGTCAAGGTGATGGGGTCCGGTAGCAGGTGAAAAGAAGAGGGTCCAGGAGCTTGCTTATATAGGCTCCTGGGAGGGGGTGTATACCAGGAGCAGCCAATCAGGGCACATTCCTTGACAGGTATGGCAGGTAAACTGTCATACCTGCCAGACAGGGTCAGTTGTTTAACTGAGGTGCTAGGGGCAGCCAATCAAAGTAGAGGTGGTTGGGACAGGGTCAGGCTGGTCAGGGGCCATTTTTGCTCACTCGATGGGAGGGGGGATAAAAGAGTGAGTAGAATGTAGCCTGAGTGTTAGCCCCTCGTGCTGGTTAGAGGGACCCTATTTATGGGGTGCTTTAAAAATCCCCAACAGTTGACCTAGGAGAGAAGTTTGAGGAACCGGCTGGGGGCAGCTGCCTCACATCATGGGAGGGCTGTGGACTGGGAAAGGGGCAGACGCACATGGGTGAGCCTGAGGCCTGGGAGGGTAGAGAGAATGAGACCTGGAGGTGGGTGGCTGTCTGGAATGGCGCAGGGCACAGAGAACATGCTCTGGGGACAGGAGCCAAGGGCATCCTTCTGTGAGGCCTTTGCCTGTGCTCTTCCCTCTGCCTGGCAGCCTCAGCCCAGGTCCTCTCGTTGCTGAGGCCTCAGTGAGGATGTGAACCCTGAAGGAGGCCTTCCCAGACCGCCCAGCTCCCTCCCTGCTGGTCACGCCCGGGTCACTCCTCCTGGCAGCAGCAAAAATGGCCTCCACAGGGCCTTTCCTGTTTGTTTCTCTTGCTCTGGAGGGTGGGCTCCACGGAGCCACATTCCCAGCTTCCATTCTGGTCCCTCCACAGGGCTGGGCTCTGCCTAGCTTCCTAATAAGAAGCTGAATGACTGTGGGAAGAGGAAGAATCTGGACTGACTGACCTGAGTCCACGGAACGCTCTCCACGGGCAGGGCCCTGTGGCACGCCTCAGGAGAAGTCATGGGCTCTTTGCCCTCCCCTAATTTCTAACCCATTTGAGGATATGAAGTGCGCAGATGTGAACACCTGCGGGTGATATCAGATTGCTATCGGAGCTGTTTGGCCAAGGGCTGAAGGCTGGTGGGGGAGGAGCCGGGAGGTAATTGGAGCTGCTGTGGACCAGAGCAAGCACACGGAGTAAGCACCAGGGAGCTTGTTAAATGCAGGGGCCGGGTGGAGCCTGACATCGGTGCCCAGGTGAGGCTGCCGCTGGTGTGAGGACCAGGTTTGGGGACAGCGAGGCTTTATTATAGATGTTTAGGCAAGAGAGAGGTTGCATGCAATGTTGGACAAGCTGAAAAAATTGGAGGGTTGGGGCTTTGAGAAGGGGAGAGGTAGAGGGGGGAAGCTGGGATTTAGCTCAGTTGGTAGAGCACTGCACTGCAGTCTCTGAGGTCCTGAGTTCGATTCCCAGCACCGCAAAAATGGGAGAAGGACCTGGCAATCCACTCCCAAGGCAATCCTGAAACAGTCAGCCATTGAAAACCGTATGAGGGTCGCTATGAGTCAGACTCGACTCGATGGCACCTAACAACAACAAGAGGGAGAGAAGGGGACAGACCATGGTGGCTGAATTAGAGAATGGGCACAGAATGGAAGGACGAACAAGGATGTTGAGGAAATAGAGGAGTAAAATAGAGACCCCTCCCATATACACATACATGACCATCAGGACACAGACCTTGTCTGCAATCTTCTGTTTTAAACAGCCGTTCATAGAAAGATTGAGAAAGATTGAGACACTGGGGCATTGCCTTCCTCTGGTCTGTCACCCAGCCACAGCACGTTTTCAGAAATGTTGCAAGCCCTGTGCAAGATGTGGCTGCGAGGCCCAGGGTTCCTGCGGTGGATGCTCTGCAAGTCTCAGGGTTAGCCAGCTGTGCTGGGCGTGTTCGTGCCCCGTGAACAGCACACTTGTGTTTTGTTCTTTTGGTTATTTTGTTTTGCAAACTCACTTGCACAACTGTTATCTCACTGGGGCCTTTCAGAATCCCTGGGAGGTGCGGCGGAGGCAACTGCTCATTTTGCAGGTGAGGAAGCTGCGGCCCAGAGAACGGCAAGGGGCCAGCTGGGCACCCTTGGTGAAGAGCCCAGGCTGAGGCAGACAGGGCAGAATTGTGCTCTGCATCTTTCCCTCAGTGCATCCCACCTGATACTCACCCATGATGCTGTTCAAGAGCAGAGGCCTGCGGTTCTTTATTGTTGTTGTTGTGAGGTGCCCTTGAGTCGGTATCCGACTCATAGTGACCCTATGTACAACAAGGGAAACACTATCTCAGGGCTTCTCTGCTGTTCATAGGGTTTTCAATGGGAGATTGATTTTTGGGAGTGGGTTGCCGGGTCCTTCTCCCAAGCCTACAGCACCTAGTGTTCCCAGGCGGTCTCCCATCCAAGTACTAACCAGACCCGACCTTGCTTAGCTTCCGAGATCTGATGGAATCGGATGCCACAGGGCTATGGCTGCAGGGTGGTTCTTTATTGGGGCGGGGGGGGGGGGAAGCTTCCCCAGGAAGTTAGTGGAAGGAGGAGCTCTTCGTCACCAGAGTTTTCTTGCCCGGATGAGGCCCAGTCTTCCCTCGTGGTGTTGGAATGCCAGAATATCCTACCATCTTCCAAGGGTGGGCGTGGCTTCCTATCCACTCCCACTGCCAATGGGAGGGAAAGACGTGCAGCTGTGGCAACTGTCACTGCTCCCCATGTGGTACAGAAACTAAGGTCAGGACTGATTGCGTGCTCTTTCCTCCCCCATTATGATCCTCATTTCCCTGGCGCAGGGCAGCTGCCCGCCTCCAAAGGAGGAGATGGGAAATAGTACAGCGTCGTTAATAACACTCAAGGGGGTCAATAACACCATGAGGAATTCACTTGATTCTTCCTGATATTCACGTGGATTCGCTTGAATCATACAGACTGTGGAGGGCGAGCTTTCATTTGCTGTGACAGAGGAGGGGCTTGCCTGCATTATTCGATGCTTGCCAATAAAGTGGGATTCATATCCTTCCATCAAAGGGAAGATATAAGTAGCTGTCACTCTGTAGGTCTAAAATTCGGGTGTGTTGGGAGTATCAGAAATCTCGATCAGCCTAGATCCAAACCAGGTCTTGGGTGAGGACACGAGTGTCCCCTGTGCCCCATCTGGGGCCACTCGTCACTTATGGCTCCTTGCGCTCCTCCTGTTGAGAGCTGGGTAACTCAAGGAGGCAGAAGGGCGGCTGCTATTGGCGAGGCGCCTGGGGTGCCCTCCAGGGTATAGCTCATCCTCGTCATCCCACCCCTTTCTGATGCTCCTAGACCACCTGTAGTCCTGTGGCCTCAGGGTACATTCGTGGGCCCCTGAAGGTTTGTACCATGCATCACACTTGACGATGGACAGCCCACATGCCTCACTATCCCTCTCCCCTCCAATGTCTACCACCCCTTTAAGTCCTTTGCTCTTTCCATCATTAGCCCTTTCCAATCTCTCTGATGCTTCTCCTCAGTGTTATACACAGTAACTCAGCACACCATAGACCCCAGGCCTCAAGGTTGTAGACCTAGATCTACCCCTATCCCCAAAGTTCATGCATTAGAAACTTAATCCCCAAAGTCATGTGTTGATGGCATTTGGAGGGAGGCCTTTAGGAGGCAACTGGAATTCACTGAGGTCATGAGAGTGGGGCCCCATAATGGGATTGTTGTTGTTAGGTACGGTCGAGTCATGTCCGACTCATAGTGACCCTCATGGAGTTTTCAATGGCTGATTCTTTTGGGATTGCCTTGGGAGTGGATTGCCACATCCTTCTCCCATTTTTGTGGTGCTAGGAATTGAACCAGGACTTCAGAGACTCAGAATGGCACTACCAGCCCCATAATGGGATTAGTGGCTTTGTAAGAAGAAGAAGAAGGATGACCTGAGCGAGCACACGTGCTCTGTCTCTCCACGTGATACCTTCCTCCATGTTAGATGCAACAGGAAGGCTCTCAGTCAGATGCTGGTGCCATGTCGTTGGACTTCCCAGCCTCCAGAATCATGAGCCAAATAAACTTCCATTCTTTATAAGTTACTTGGCCTTGGGCATTGTGTTATAGCAACTGAGAATGGACAAAGACATCTTACCTCCTGTTAACAGAGCTCACCCACTTCAGAACACTTAGGGTTGTGTTGAGTGTGCCCTGGCAGCTTACCACCATCTTCCTTCTGGTCAAAACAGTGCTTTCCCTAAGACACTTGTGGTGAATGAAATTCTTTTGTCGTATTACACTGGTAAGAGATACCAGCTATAGTCTAGAGAAAGGGAGGCATTGGGAGCTGGAGAACACCCCAAATGTGTCCACCCTATGGGCCCTTCACATGTCCTTGCCTGGTGACTCTTCCCTGTCCTCACACTTATCTACTTTGGCTATTCTCACCCATTGTTAGGCAGCACACTAGCCTTACCTGTCACTTACCTGCCGTTAGACAACATGGCCTTGGAGAGGTAGAAGAAGCCAAGGGCACAAGGTGTCCTAGGTTGGGCCTCAGGCTGGGTGGCTTCACAGTCCAGCCCCTTCTTAAAACAGTGAGATAGGATTGTACTGCAGTCAGGTTCACTGAGCTGCTCCTGGGTAGGAGCCTGAGTACAGCCATTTTGCATGTTATGACCCCCATCCTTACCCTTCTTGTTCCTGCCCTGGGGTGCCAAGTGGATGTTGGTAATTTCACCCCAGGTTGAGGCTACTCCTTGGCTTCTGGTAAGTGGGCTACTCCATGCTGAGTGGGAGAGGCTGTGTGTTGGGAGTTGATTGATCATCCATGTCATAGCATGATGGTCAAAGCCCAGCGCTTCCTGTTTTTTCAAATTGTGGTTGGAACCTGAGCTCAGACGGGCCACCTGCCCTGCGCCCTGACTGTGGAGGCCCCATTTGTGCCTTGCCTCGCTCTGTCCCTCTTCAGGGGTGAGGAACGCGTGGATCCAACAAGAGGTGTCGACCCAAAGCTTATTTCCCTTGAGGACAGAGCGAGGGTGGGGAGAAAAGAGTGACAAGATTCGGGCATGGCCTTGTCTGGACTCTTCCTCCTGGGCCCCATGATGTCAGGAATGACCTGGTTTGGTTTTTACTTTGTCTTGGACAGATGACCCATACCCCGGTCCCTCCAACAGGAGCAGGAGGAGATCACCCAGCACTATTCTTAACACACTGTCCCTTGGGCAGGTTGTCACTTTTGACTCAAAAGCTTTTGTGGTGGCCCCAAACCCTTAGAATTCAATCCAAGGGCTCTTAAGGCTCCGCCCAACTGGGGTCTGGAACTTTGCGGCTTTTGGAAGCCAGCTGCCTATTAGGAGTCCAGCAACATCGCCCGAGGGACATGGGGAGAAAGAGAGGCCCTGAGACCATGGCAGGCAGGGGAACCACCTGCCTCTGACACCCATCGGCCTGCCACACCTCACCCCCAGCTTCAGCCCTGAGGTCACGCTGCCCAACCACATAGACCTGGATCTCTCTGCAGCCCCCAAGCTTGTCCCAGCCTCAGCACCATAACTGTGGCTGTGTCCCTGGGACGCCTGTCACAGAGCCACGAGACCCCGCTTTCTTTCTTTCTTTTTTTTTTTTTATATATATTTTGTGGTACTGCAGGTTGAACCCAGGGCCTTATACCTGCATGCTTTGCAAGTGCTGGACCACTGAGCTGCACCCCCAGCCCATTTTTTTACTTTTTGAGACAGGGTCTCGCTAAATTACACAGACTACTTCTGGTCTCGAACTTGCGATCCTCCTATCTCCGCCTCCCGAGTTGCTGGGATTACAGGTGTGTGCCACCACGCCTGGCTTGAGACCCCACTTTCTTGTCCAAGGTCACCTTATCCCAGCTGCCTTCGCTGACCCTGAATCCATACCATCTGCATCCTCAGCCCTTCTCCTGAGCGCTTCCTTTCCCTTCCTGCCTATGATGACATCATAAGTGTGTTTGTCGCCAGGGCCGAGGACTGTCCTTGGGACACCTGATGTCTTGCCTAAATACTTGTGGAATCATCACCAAGCCCCAGCCATCCTGTTCCTAATCCGCTGTATGGAGAGACCTTTGCTACCCATCTTTTTACAAGTGCATTTGTGACTTGGAGAATAAAATATCCCTAGTGCTGTAGTGGGGCTGGGATTTAGCTCAGTTGGTAGAGTGCCGCTCTGCAGTCTCTGAGGTCCAGAGTTCGATTCCCAGCACCGCAAAATGGGAGAAGGACATGGTGACCCACTCTCAAGGCAATCCCGAAACAGTCTGCCATTGAAAACCCTATGAGGGTTGCTATGAGTCGGACACGACTGGACGGCACCTAACAACAACAACAAGTGCTGTAGTGGGGCTGGGATTTAGCTCAATTGGTAGAGCACTGTGCTGCCATCTCTGAGGTCCCAAGTTCAATTCCCAGCACCGCAAAAATGGGAGAAGGACCTGGCAATCCACTCTCAAGGCAATCCGGAGACAGTCAGCCATTGAAAACCCTATGAGGGTCGCTATGAGTCAGATACCGACTCAACGGCACCTAACAACAACAACAACAACAACAACAACAACAAGTGCCGTCGTGACTGAGCCCTGTTCCCTCCAGGAGCTTGTCTTCCCCCATCTGCTTGAGGCCCCAGCTGACAGCTGTCTTTCTCTCCTGGGTGGCTTCACAGCCTCAGAAGAACTGCACTCCAGGGCCACTCCCCTTTGTTTATCTCCTGATGCCAAATCCCACCGGAGGTCAACTCCAGCCTGCCAGCCGGACCCCCAGGTCCTCTGTTCTCCCCTGGGCATGCCAAAGTCCCCACTCAGAGTCTCTGCAGGCCATGAAACCTCTCATTTCTTATTTTGTACTTCCCCCTTGGGCTGTTCTCAGGCTTGAGCAATTGCCTGCATTCTGCAAACTTTTTCTTTTTTTTTTCCAGTGGTACTGGAGGGCTGAACCCAGGCCCTTGCACATACTTTGCAAACGTTCTACCACAGAGCTGCTCCCGCAGCCCCATTTATTATTTTTTATCTTGGGGCAGGGTCTTGTTAAGTTCTGCAGGCTGCCTCTGGCCTCGAACTTGTGATCCTCCTGCTTCTACCTCTCAAGTTGCTGGGATTACAGGCTGTGCCCAGCTTCTGCAAACTTCTTTTATGCACTTTTGGACCAAGGAGACTTTTGCCTCCTTGGCTGGAGGGGGCATTCCATACACACCCATGTCCCGTACTTCTGGGGGCTGGGAAGAAATGCCCTGGGAAATGAGCTCAGGCAGCAGCACTCAGTGATGGAGGCTGAGCTGCCCATCAGACACACGTTAGTCAGCAAAATGCGGTGGAAGCGAAGCCACAGCTGTGCTGAGGCTGAGCTGTAGGGAGGTCTGAGACCTTCCATTGCTGTAAGGCCTCATTTCACTCAACAGCACTATGAGGCTGGGGGTGTTACTATGAGTCTCTCTTGCTCAGGTGAGGAAACTGAGGCTCAGAGATGTGACTGGCCTCAGTCAGCCTGATGTGCTTCCATAGCAGCATCTGCCTGTCTTAGGGACAGACGGTGGCTCCCTGAGCACTGCTGGAGCTGCTGGCTTGGCTCCATGCCTATTCCTAGGAAAAGGACTAGGGAGGTGACTTGTTTTCCAGAAACTGCAGCCAACTGAAAGTGAAGAGGCTCTCTGGCTGTTCCCTGCCCATGACTGCTCTGGGCCTCAGTTTCCCCACCTGTAAAATGAAGGTTTGCACTGAGATCTCTATAGGGTCTTCCTGCCCTATGAATCATTTTCTTTCTCTCTTTCTTTCCTTTCTTTTTTACTTTTCTTTCTTTCTTTTTTCTTCTTCTTTTTTTAATTGGAAATTTTTAATGTACACCTTAATGTGATTCATTCTGACATGCTTTTCATTGAGATATTTCCATATATGCATTTTGTTGTACTTTTTTTTTTTTCTTTCGGTACTGGGGGTTGAACCCAGGGCCTCGCACCTGCATGCTCTGCAAGTGCTGGACCACTGAGCTGCCCCTCAGCCCATTTTTTTTT